>JAGVSQ010003982.1:0-17478 GCA_022683975.1 Rhyacophila evoluta
ATTAGTTAAGTAGTGAGTACTAAAATGGTAATAATGAAAATATTAAAAGTATAACTATCATCTCATTTATTTAATCTTCATTTATCAAAATTAAGCTTAATTTTTTAAGTTTAAATTTATTATCTCAGCTATATCAGATCTTTATGTCGAGTATATAACTGTTCCATGACGCCTCAAAGATTCTATGTTATCAGTCACTTTGAATACTCCCAACGATTTTTTAATTCCACTGAATACTTTTTGTGGGTAATAATAATTGGTTTTTTTCGATACCAAAATTTCACCATTTAGTGAAAAATAAGAAGAGCTTAGATTTTGAAGATTTGAATTTAATTACGAATTGTAGTTGTAGCAGTCTTCTTATCATAAATTACCGAGAAAACGAATTTAAAATAACGTTTTAGTAAATCAGAGTATGTTAAACATTAACAAATAAGTTTCTACAAAATTTACTAGAAATTACTACTGACTTTCTATAATACAGCTTACTTGATGGTTTCTGAAATATATCTATGTACGGACAGAATAATATTCAAATCCATTGTCACATTTAAAAAAAAAA
Source organism: Rhyacophila evoluta (assembly GCA_022683975.1). NCBI lineage: Eukaryota > Metazoa > Arthropoda > Insecta > Trichoptera > Rhyacophilidae > Rhyacophila > Rhyacophila evoluta. Next base: position 563 of record JAGVSQ010003982.1, read on the forward strand.
TGGTTCTTCCAGCCCGCCCTTATCATCAGATAACTCGTAATAAGTACAAGTTCCCCGAAAATATTTACGTGGGGGAGTAGTTGTGAATACATCCCTCCAATTGACTTGAACCAAAACCTTTTAAGTGTCGGAATTATAAATAGTACTTTAGCATTGTGCCTCTAACGGAAAGCCTATATCTAATGTTATTCCTATAATCAAAATTATTTTACTGTAAGGATTATTATATTTAACAAATCAATCAAAACTTTAACAGATAAAACTTTTAACTTTGCAAAAACTTACCAAAGCTTTTATCAGATAATATAGACATAACACAAAATTTTATTTGTATTAAATTTTAATAATGTGGCTCTAAATATTTATAAATAACCATAATAAGAAAAATATGTATATGAAGAAAATAGGCACTAGAAGTGTTATGGACTTGAATATTTTCTTATTAAAATAAAACTTTTGTGAGATTGATATATTTATATTTATATATCTTTAAAAAAATATAGTTGTATATTTATATAAAGTAATATATCGTATCACTTTAAGAAGAAAAATAAAATAAAATCATGAAGTTAAAAACGGAAGTATCAGTAAGCGAGGAATAGATGGCAGTATGTGACATATGAAATGACTTCCTGTCCAATATTTCCGAATTCATTCAACTGTGATAAAAACATTAACGATTTACGAAAATGTTCTCTGATTAATATTATAAATTTTCATGTTAAAAACATAGCGACCGCAAAAAGGCCGCGCAAGGAATTGTGTTGATTCAATGTTATTTTAATTTATAGTAAATGGATCGAAACTTTCAGGATTTATTGATATGTCATTTGTATAAAATGCAATATAATCTAATATTGAATATGTTGAAACGTATTATTAACAAGATTTAAACGTCGGTAATATGAAATATATTTCATTTTCTAGAAACATGATAATACTTTTATTTGAAAAGAAAAAAATTTAATCATTTCACATAAATAAAAGTTATAATCAAATTATGATACCATTATTAAAAATACTAAAGCGACGATTGGAGTTTCATTTTTTTACTTCGAGCTTATCAAAGCTTCTATCTCTCCCAATAAAATTAAAATTAAATAATCACATTGGACCCTCGGCGAAGAAAGGAGAGCAGTTTTGTAAGGGCCTGATAGATCGAAGGCAACAATCAAAGATAATATGAAATCCAGGTGTAGGCTGTATTAATAATAATATTTGAAAAAAAAAATGAAATTAAAAGAAAGATGTCGCTTTTCGAATTTGTCAATTTAGGGAGGTACAGACAGCGATGAAGGTATACGACGGATGACATCTCATAGGACACGTTTGTTTTATTTTATTTTTTATTTAAGTAAAATAAAATATATAATACTTAGAAAAAATTGATATGTTCTCTTATTTAATTCTCACGGGCGTTGCTGCCGATAATAGATGTGGAGATATAGTATAAATAAATTAAATATATTATCATTTTATCACAGTTACGTGATGAATATGTTGCGTTTTTTGTTATATCGGCTTCAGGTTTGTGTATCGTATTTTATAATATGTCGAATTAGTGCTTGTTTTCAATGAATTATTCAATATATATACTAAGTTATTATAAAAAAATACAAATATTTACAAGCCGCAGTCTCTCCATTATAGTTTTATTTTTATTTTGTGGCTTTTTATACAAGCGTGTTAAGTTAAAGTGAGATTAAAAATTTAAATCATACATGAAATGAGCAATTTTAATACGTTTTTTAACAATTGTACAATTTTAACTGATGTTTATAAAGTCTTTTCAATAAATATGATCTTATTCATATATAAAAGGTATTTAACTCAAAAATACCTAAAACCAAACATAATACATTTGTGCACTAGAATTTCAATTTGATTGCAGTATTTAAGAAAAACCAATCAAATTGGTGCGGTGGAAGTCCCTTATCCTGGTCGCAAATTTCACAGGCCCCTTATTTTTTCAAAGTTAAAAGAAAAAAATAGATAGTAATTTGGCATTTACAGATTACAACCTTTTGATGTAACGCGTGTTAAGTTATATAGATTGCGATAATAAAAAAAACTGAGGTCTACGTCCTGTTTTCTTTCCATAGTTGGTATGCTTATGTGTTGCTTTATTTACTACGAATATAAGACTTTTTAAAATTAATTATTACCAATATATAAATTAGCAGTATATTCAAAAACTATACATCGTGCTTTCGGTGATTTGTGATCCATTTTATACTTGATGCACTTTTCTGATGGCTAATTATTAATAACGCAATATTTAACACTCAACTCAAAGATACAAAGGTTTAAAAAATAAATGGTTTATCAGTAGGGTAAGAATTAATCTTTACTGAAAACAATATGCCTTGATAAGTATTTATACTATAGAAATTGTGTTCAAGCCAGTCATTTTTATTAAAGATAAAATTCTAGATATATTATGAAAATATATTTTTTGGTTAACTAAATCTATCTTTTTTTCATTATTAAACTAACTTGTGTGGTAACTTTCAACCTTTAATAACACAATGCGTAAATTATTAAGGCCACGTCTCTCAGTTATGTGTAACGTTATTAGTTATAAGCTGGCTAAGGTCTAAGCCAAGATATTCTGAATAAACTAAAGTCACTGGAGTGTGATTGAGATGTATGTGAGGTGACAATGTCATAGCCAAGATATGGGACAACTCCGGACCACCGATGTCGGTGCATGGCTGCGCCCGCGCCGACTAGATGCACTTCACGATTACAGATATCCAACGATACTAGGGCCTCTATTATTGTAGTATTAAGGTGACCATTAAATTTACACAAATTTTTTTTTTTTTTCATTAATTATTATTATCAATAATGCCATCTTAATTCAAAAACAATTTTATGTTGCGTTCAATTATTAGAAATATAATTTCTGATATCTCATTCGTTTAATATATTTGACTATCCTAAAACTTTAAAATTAAAAATACAGTCGATAATAAAAGAATAAGGAGTTAATAAAACGTATAAAGATTTAAAAAATGATAGTTACAAGAGTAAAACTGTAAAAAATATATTTTACGATTTTTGCCTCACAACATAAGTAAAACACATGAATATCTACATATTATAATTTAACCATTTGGTCGATTTAAATTAAGTGGTATCGAAAACAATTCTATTTAATATGATGTCGATCTATTAAAGACGAAGATTTATCTTAATGAGTTATTGTTCTCAACTAATGTGTGTAAATAGATTTTTGGGTATCCATAACGTACATCTGAGTACACAATACAACGTGATAATCTTTTATGCAGCTTTGAGATTTAAAACGGTGACTTATAAACAATTTAAAATAGAGAGAAAATTATGCCATAAATAATGGTCACAATAGTATTCATTTTCAAACAAATACATGTGCATCTCACCTTTTCACGGTCTTTGTTTTAATCTAGGAAGAATTGCATGTTGCACACTTCCGATGCGTTTATGAATAATTATCACTTTAATGCAGATAAGTAAAAGATCTTTGTGTATTGTTAAGTAAACAATTGCAACTGAGCATGTTTTATGAGATGTATACTCGTTTCTTATTAGTTTAAAATACCATGGCAACATACCACTGTTAAAATCTATGGCTTCTATTATAATATACCATATCAAAATTGATAAGTAATATTTACAAGACCTTAACTCTTTTACTTCTATTAACTTGTTTAACGAGATGGCATACACAAAATTCTAATTGTTAGTACAACATAACAAGAGGTAAGTATTCTTCATTTTTTTGACCCAATCATCAATATATAGGACACCAAAAATCAATCACTTTGTTATCAGTGCCAACGATAGTATTTATAAATTTATAAGGGATATTTGCTTTATATATGTTGACTATATAACTTTTTCTGGATATACACAAGCATGTTACAAATAGCTGAAAACTGATCAATTAATAAAAAATAGCTTTATTTATTTGTAAAAAAAAACTAACGGTACAATTTGTCTTGTCGATATAATGATTAAATATTTTATTAATATTGCAATTTTAAAGACTTCGTAATAGAATTATTATTAATTTTGCTATCATAAAATAGGGTTCTACCGTGTAGCTCAATTCTCGATAAAACCTCACTTATTAATAACAGGTATTTATAAAATTAAAATAAAACAAAATTTTAGTCAATATACATTTATTAATGTGATTAAATGAAATCATAATATTTTTTGATTAAGATCTATAAAGACTGCAGTGTATTCATAAAAGCAACGATAAAACATAAATATAGATTTGAAAATGTAAATAACATTACATCTGGATGATTAATTCGTAATAAAAGAAAATTCAATTCTAAAACTTTCTATTTTAATTCAAATAATTATAAATGTAGAATGTTAAGTTTTTAACTTTGTTTATTGACTATATCAATTATAATAATTACACATTTTACAAGAGATAGGTAAGATATATATAACAATATACACTAAATTAATATCGTCAACTTTGAATGATATAAAAAGAGTGTTAACTATATAAACAAAAACAGTAGATAAAATATAGATAACTTGGTAACATTTAGGTAATATTTAAAAAATAGCGACTTTAAACACTAAAAGGTTATAATTATAAAATAAAAATTTCATATTTAAAAACTCATTAATAATACGTTGTTGTTTTTAAGTAAGATGTTTTTAAAAATAACAATTTTTAACATTTTGATAAGGTTCATTTTTATAAGAATACAAAAAGTAATTAAATACAATATATTATAATTATGGCACTTTATCTATTACAGTATGAAAAGGTGTTATTTTTAATATTAAGTTTATATATATATATACAGCCGTCGCAGTCAGAACTAACTTGAAAGCACAGTATAAAAACCTAAGCACTTAACTTATTCTCTACACTGATTTATAATATTCGTGCATGAATAAATTTAGTATCAAATGATCTTATGAAATTATTATTGTCAATCAAATTTAAACGAAATTAGGCTAAATTTCTAGAATTATACCAAGAAAGGATCCGCTCCAGCCGCGTATTCTATCCAAAACTGTTATCTCTTGGGCCAGGGGAAAGTGATGTGAAGAGAACGGGGTGCAAGCGCCGCGGCGCCATGACGCGAACGACGCTGGCCAATCGGATGCCAACGTCCCGACGGAGGCTAGAGTGAAACGTTCGGAGCTATAATACTAGCTCTGTTTCTTGAAAAGGGGTGCAAGGAGTGATGCGTTACTCCTACGCACTGTGATTTTCGTGCGTGTGGAGGGATTGTTTTACTATGGGTACCTGATTAAACGTCATTAAAATAAGTCCACAGTTCACGTTATTAAAAATTGTTTGATGAACTTCTTACCTATGAAAAAAAAAACCTTAAATATGGATACAAAAATTGAATTTCGAATAAATTTGAAAATTAATTTTATAGTCTCTCGTATCTATATAGTTTATAGTTGACGCAGAAGACACAAGTTCAACGACAAACACACGCCAATAAGAGCCAACATCGACAATAATACACGTCATAAAATAACTCAATGACATAATCGTATTTAAAAATAAAAATTATACAGAAGTTATAGCATACAGTGGCTCTTTAACGACTTTCTTAGAATCAATTACAAAATTAAATGAAACAAAATATTTTAAACTACTTCATGCTTTCCCACTAACTACATATTTGAAACGAATTACTTCAAAAGAAGACGATAACACTTAAATATTACTTTCAAAATATGCTTATTTAATAATTAATTTAAATTACATAAAAGCTTTAAGAAAGATACCTGAAAACCTTCAAAATATTTGTATAATATAATTAAATGTGTAAATATTATGGATGCATAATGTGTCTAAGAACTTAAGCTCTTACACACTAGCAATATGTGTCAATTTACTACAATGTTTCATGTTCCCCCAATGATATATTATAATGGAAAAACATTAATCAACATATAAAATTGAATATATCGAATTTATTACAAATAGAGATGTCCTTTAGATGGATTGAGCAGTAAACAGGCCTATCGAATGTATTATATAATAGACTAACGCGCGGTTACGCGTACAGTTCAAATTTAGAACACCTGGGTCCTCGAAACTTCAGCTGAAACAGTATTGTATTTTACTATCACTATACAAACAAGTTGTCATCTTTATTAATAATAATTAATTTCTGTTTATTAATCAAAACCTTAAAAATATCCAAATTTATAACCATACACGTTTGTATGAGAATAGTGTGTTTTATTATACGAATGATTATGTTCAGTTAAAATATTTCATTTAATAAATGATGTTAAACGATCAATGAGAGAGCGTATAGGCCTAAACAGTGTGAAAATGTTTACTCCAGAAATGTAGGATATAAATGTTTGCAATGTGAAATCATGTCTTGACAAATTTATTGATATATTCAATATTGAGATATATTAATCAATACATTATATAAATACCAGCCAAATGTTTATTAATAGTTATTAAACTAGTATTTAAAATTTTAATACATGAGACGAGCACCTACTTTATAATGTATTGTATACAAAATATGGCTAGATTAATTTACCATCATCGTTATTCTGAAATGGAGAAGTTTTAGAATAACTATAAATATTTTATACATCGTTGCATACATCAAAATATAAATCGTAGTATATTTAGTAATTAATGTGATCTAATAACAATAGTGTTTATTTAATTGTGCGAAAAAGTATATTAAGTAGTTGAAGTAGTAATATATACATAATAATTTGAGTACCTATTAGTATATCTTAGATTTTTAATTGTCAAAAAAATCTTATGATCAATTAATTTTCTGAAACGACTCAATTAAATAAATTATATGTACGAAACGATCAATATTTGCTTAAATATTTAAAATCATAATTTCAAATTTACCTAAATAACAAAATTTGAATCCGTATTCGTTGAGTGTATAATTCTGTACATTGCTACTCTGTAAATAATATGTTAATATATATACTAGCTATACAATCTGAAAAGAAGATATTTAATTTATTTATATATATTATAAATTATGCCACGAGAAATTTGTCACGAATTGTTTGAGAATGTCGTAAGTCCTCTTCGTAGCACTTGCAGGCTCTACGATAGCTCATTGATACAGTAAATAACTGCTTTTGGGCATTATAATTGTGTACAGTATAGAAAGAGGCTTTTTGTATACCGTTAATACGAGTGTTTACAGCTTTTATACATGATGCATTACCTTACGTATGTAGATACTTGAGGGGACGTGTAAAAACTGCATCCAAATGCACACAATCAAAATACCATAACTTAGTTGTAAAAAACAGAACATTGTTCAATTGATATGTAAGTTTGAATTTATGCTTTTTTGTTGGTGTTTATTTTTTTTTAAGTGGCTCTATTACAAAAATTGTAGATTACATATTAAAATATATTTATTATGTCATAACCAATACACTATTTTTTATAATAAAAAAATGTAAAAAATAAGCAGTTTTTAATTCGTTATTTGATTGAAGCGTTCAAAAGCAGAAACAAGTTGTAATTTGTTTTGTCAAGCTTAATAATATTAGAATAATGATATATTACACATTTTTTGCGAAAAATATCCTAGGACTGTATGTTTTATGTAATCTATTTTGATCTAACTGTAAAGTGTAAAGTTTATTTTCTAAAAGATTAATTATGAATATCGATGTTTTAAGAAAAATCACATGTTCCTATTTGAGAATAAATGTTTGAAAAATTACTATAACATAGAAGACAATATTACTTATTGTATCATCATAAAAAAGCAATATCCGACCACGTGTTATCATGAGTTTTGAATTGCTCAATCAAGAGGTCATCCATCGTGCCTCATCTCCAAGATGCCTAAATTACGTTATTCTTAAAAACTGATGTATCTACAAGTTTTATTATAAGCCACATGACGGCTTGATATGAAACAAATCTCCATACGCTGCAACTATTATAAATAGTAAATAAGCACGATAGAAGAAAAGTTCTTAAAATTTATTTTATACAATTTAAAAAAACGTTGCAATGTTTTTCTTTGCAGTTTACTGGGATGATACAAAACGAAAAAATCAGTTACTCTGAATTAACATTAACATCCGTAAAATATATCATTATATTATTAATCACGTGACCCTAGCGGCACAAATTCGAACCATCTAAGCCAAAAAAATTACGGACTGAAAATTTTAGAAAGTTGATCGCTTTGAAATAAGTATAAACTTTACACTGTATCTATATTTAACATACAGTAGTTTATTTCGTCGTCGTATAAGCCTGTCTTAGGTTATCTAAGAGTGTTTTTTTGGTTGAATTTTTGTAAAAAGGTATTTTACTGGATCTAAAAACTTACATAGCACTCAATCTTGGTAAAGTTATGCCTTACCGTCACGCAAAATACGCTTACAACAGTCGACAATGAAGAAATTATCTAGGTTGGGGGATTGGGGGGTTGTATTTAATATAATAGAAAGCACTAGTCATTTAATAAAATAATTTATGCCAAAATATTTATAAATTATAAAAACACAATAAATATTAAGATTTTCATCTTCGATTTACGTAGAGCTTTTTATTTTAATTTAACAATAAGTAAAAAATATATATATATTGAATATTATCTAATGGTAAGTAATGTTTAATTGACCATTTAATTTGTTATTATTTTGCTTTTCTGTAAAACCAGACGGCGCCAAATTAACTCAAATTTATTAATTGATGTCGCTGCTTTACCGTAGTGAATTATACCACCCCACAAACAACTGTAAACTGAGCATTAAGAATGAATTTTTACGATCGATATTGCGAGTGTTTATTAGTATAATATTACTTGATTTGTATTGAGATTTGAGGGGATTAAAAAAAATATTTATCACGACAAGCTTGTCACATAAAAGTTGTCTATGTTCTGCAGATGTATAAAGAGTATATCAACATAGCGTGTCTCTTCTTCAAATTAATGAGATTCAAGTATTTTTAAAAGAGTGATAAAGACTATTTATGATACAACCCATATTCAGCCAAATGATTAAGCATTTTTTTCTTTGTGTAATATTTCATAAATAATGCTTAAGGGACAATTTATTAATTGATACATAAAATATTAATATTAAAACTCAAACGCAATTTAAATTCAATTTTTGGTACGTGAGTACGAGCATATGCATGGTATATTAGTAGTTTAATTTGTATTTTATAAATAAAACTTCATTTGAAATTGATTGTGCAGCTAAAATAAAATGCAACACACCGATTAATTTTGCTGCTGGATATTTAGAAATTAGTAATTTTGATAATAACTGCCTGTGCATATATGGCATATGTGTTTCACAGTCTACACAGTCAAAAGTCTACGTCAAGTATTCAAAGACAAAAAACCCTATTAGCTAAGAGGAAAAAAACATATATAAAATTAGTAACATACTAAAATCTGAAATATTTAACCAGTATTCAAATGAAAAAAATAGTCACAGAAATCAATTAAGGCTTTCCTTGTGAGAATGTGAAATTCGATATCTCGTTTTCTATTTGGTTGTCTGTACTGTGCAAAAACGCCCCCTTGTGGCACCCCATCCTAACAATGGTTGTACATTTGAACCGTTGAGGTAAAAAGTTATCCTCAAATCGCTTACAGCCTGCAGCGGGGTGCAAACCCTGAATAAGTTTCTTATCACAACACACTCGAAAATAATACAGATCAAAACTTTTAGTAAAGAAATACAATATGGAAAATGATTGCATTTTACAAATATTTTATAAAGACTACATGATATTTAAAATCATCTGTTTCAAATTAACGTAACCAATACTTTATACTGTAGGTATTTTTGTATGAGTGTAATATTGTTTATTCTTGGAAGAAAATGCAGAATAATAATTAAGATAGCTTAAATGTTTTTCTATCGTTTTAATATGTGTTTGGGTAAGAGACGTTTGAAAAGAAAATGACCACATAAGTATGAGAAAAACCATACCCATACCGAATGATCTACAAAGTTTGATAATTATTCTATTCATTTGCGGAATGTATGTTTTATGAAAATTTTAAACTACGATAAAATCTTGCGAGTAATTTTTATCCACGGGTTTCGTCTTACGCAAAATTTATATTGTAAAATACCCATACAAGAGTTGCAGAGAAAAATTGAAAACAATGTAACAATTGCATTTAATAAACACCAAAGCTTTTATTATATGGTTATACATACATAAATGGTTTCAATTACTTATAAAGACCATACGAGAGATGTTTGTGGTAGTTTTTAGTTTCCCCGGTAGATGAGAAGTTAACGTATGCGCCCAGTACTCGGGGAATGCGAGTATGATTCCCACTTCTGCTGGATGTCACATTGCAGAGATCCATTTACTACACTTTCAAAGAGGGCATAGTTAATTAAATATATTAATAACATATAAAATGAAAAATATTTTTATACAAGCACTTTTTTATGCAACATAAGAATATGAATGCATGGAAAGTGTTCCACAAAGAACAAATAATATGAAAGAAGTATTGAAGAATCAATGGGAATATAAAGTACGAATATCTGGTATAAATTATTATTTAAATACTTGTGTTAAAAATATATATATAAAAACATGAGAAGATGATTTTGAAGTCAAATCACATTTCTTCACCGAATGAGTTTTGCAAAATTCATTCAATAAATCTGACTAAATGTAACCTTTGTTGTGACTAAAATATTTCAAAGGGCAGCCGTGAAAAATGGCACCTGAAAGCTCAAAAGTTTTCACGGCCGTAATCGATTCTGTTCACGCGGACAGAATTATTAAGTCGTCTCATACCTGATTAAGTGGTCTTACCCGTCTTATACAACCTTTTTGTGGGCCTTATTTGGTTAACTTTGTGCTTTTTTGCACTCCGCGTTGTGATAAATTGATATAAAACTACTTTAATAACTGCTTTATTTGCAAAATATAATTTTACTTCTTTAAGTATAACAAACATTATGAATTAATTAATTTTTATAATGAACAGCTTCACACAGATAAATCTGAATAAGATCTTAAAACACATAGATGAAGTGAAAATACTATTGCTACAGTTTTTATTAAGTTATTAAATTTCTGTAACGCACTTATTTTCTTATATATCACGATAAAAACCCAAAAATTATAATAATCTGTAATAAATTAATTTATAATTAAATAAGTTATTTATTTGTAACGCTAATCCTTGAAGATTTTGTTCACTGTGTATAGAATTTGATAATCATTTACTATTCTGCATAAAAAAAGATACTGAAAGTATTTAAAGTAGTCGCAAAGATTGTTATTTTACTATTTATTTATACTAGCTATTTTATATTAAATGTGTTGAATAGATTTATGTTCAAGTAGTTGAAAGTATCACTAGACTGATATGTTTTATACAATAGTAATAATATATATGATTACAATTTTTCTATTTGTTTCTGTATTCATAAATAGGAATGATTTTACTATTGTCAGATTACAGGTATTGCTTTTATTAAAAATGAATGTCTTTATAAATTATTAATGTTGTATATTGATTAGTAAAAGGAAAGTGATGATACATATCGGTTTTACTGATTATCTGTTTTCAACATGCTGCAAACAACGAAAAAGAAAAAGCTCCCAAAACGCATTGCCTGCTGTAAACGCACCGCCGAAAGCTCCTTGCCCCCTCGCTCCTTCAAAATTACCCCACCAAAATTCTACCCCTTCTTCCGCAGCACACTGCGACGCCCATACGCAAACCACGCCCCACAGAGCCCCCCGTCCCTCGACGCGTTAGTGACCCCCCTTCGTATGGAAGCTAGACGGTTAGTTGTGCACACGGGTGACTTGAGATAACTCGCCTCAGTTGCGATCGAGTATTAGCGCGTGGTACAGTGGATTTCGGCGGGACTTGAACCCGGGAGTGCGCTCAGCCAAGCGACGGCCGGCGAACACCCCGACAAATCGACCGGGATAATTTTTTTTTATGACACGCTTCGCGGGTTTTTAAAAAACAAACGTCGCGGCGCCCTTCACTCTGAGACGTCGATTTTACACTATTTCACAAATCGAACGAAAATTGCAGCCATTCAAGAATATTTACCGCAAATACTGAAAATATTACTAAGAAATAAACACACGAAACAGTAAATTTCTTCGCTAGTCCTCAAGCACCGAAAATTCGAAATAAACCATAATATGTATTATAATTTATCTGTGTAAAAAAGACTCATATTAAATTTCTAATAATAAAATAAACATTACCCCAAATATATTTTACATAAATTTAAAAATAGAACCTAGATATTCAATGTTTTAAACAAAATCCAATCAATAAAATATTAGATACATCAATTTAGTATAAATAGAACGGTCGATTTGAATTTTGTGAACTTCAAAATGTTGATATTTTACAACAATGTTTGACGATGTCAAACGGATATAGACAATATTTAAAATAATGTGAGTGTTGTTGATTGATTACAAATTTAGACATTGAATCAAAAAGTGAAAGGACTTTATTGGAAGAAACGTGCCACAGAATAGTTGTCTGTACAGAAAGACATGTTGCAGCTTATCGATCGTGGTAAAGGTAGAAAATGATTTGTTTTATTCTTTTTGTCATATACTTGTTTGTAAATATCTGATAATACATCATACTAATTAGGACTACTGAGTATTATACATAAAAACATACAATATATATGATAGAACAGAAATAAATACGTTTGTAAAATTTGATGTTTATTTGTACGATATGTTTACATAGCTTAAAACAACTAGTAATTTTGATCAAAAAGAATATATGAAATTCGATTGTTTATATTAAAAGTATAGTTGTGACTATTTTAAAAAATATATATATAAATAATTCCGCGTACTTATTTTCAACTCAAATTGACAGGTAGGTATTTGTAAAAATAATTATTGATATTAATGATACGATAAAATTAAAAAAAAAGAAAGCTTACAAAAATTTTCACATTCTATTTTAAACGATTTTTTTCGAATTACCGGAAAAATGTTTTTATTACTTCTTCGCAAAAAACATTTTTTTAGATCAGAGATTAATCTAATAATTATTTCTTAAAACTTAACAAATTAGTCTCACTTTTAAAAACCCACGTAAAAAGAAGTAACTTCCATTATCAAAATTTATAATATTATTGAATTAAATCCAGTATTGGAATTATAACTTATAAAAAGTAATTTAATTTTTAATTTAAAAATAATGAAGGATTATTAGTAAAAAAATGTGCTTAAGAAGGAAATATATTTTAATTCGTTAATAATATTTATACATTCAATTTTTTATCGTTTTTTCAACAAATATTTAAATTATAATTTAGTTCTTGATAATAAAAATAAATGAGCTTAAGTCCACTGATCGATATTGTTTTCAATTGAATTTGTATTATAAGTATCTATCATTCGCTGCCCTCATTTGTATGAAATGATATCTTTTATTTGTATACGACCGTATCCGTCAAACTAAATGCCTTTATCTAATTAAAAAGGGACCAAAGTCCTGAGGGCTAAAATTAAAAGCGTGTCATCTATCGTGATCTCTTTTTTCGTTTTTAAACTTTGTTGAAAATTGACAAAGGACTTCGGTTACTTTTAACAAAATAAAATATCTTATTTCAAAACACAGCCACGAATCGTTACCTTTGTGAGATTACCGACAGATATTTTTGTTATTATTATTATTTTATATTTGGAGTTGCATTAAATATCTAATATCAAACTTATAAAAAATATTTATATTGAGTGCTTACCATAAATATAATTTAAAAATACCCTAGATTATTAATTATTATTTAATGAGCTTCGTTCAATCAGATAACTACCTACTTGGTGTTACATTTACATTAGTTCCTTGCCGAATTTGAACTTGCACAATCTTTAATAGTATTTATATTTTTCAACTAGTAATTGTGTCGTCTAGTTTCTATCTACCGTAAGTGCAGTTGGGGAAAATGTTGGCAAATCATTTTTTTCTTATTTCAATTTTTTTTTTTACTTAAAAGTAAAATTTTCGGAAATTATTTATTTCGTGGGCTTTGTTATTAGATTGCGGATGCTTAAAAAAAGATTAAATATTTTCTACATTTATATTTTAGTAACAATTACGATAATAATAATTAATTCGTAATTTTCAAATCCAATTTTTGTAGAGTTTTATTGCGGATGGGAACTAAAATAAAACCTCATATTTAGTTCAAATTTTACAAAAAGTGCATTTATGCTAGATAGAAACTATACAACTCAATTGTAGCAGATGTTTCAGTGATTTAAATGAATTGAATTTTAAAACTTGTATTTATTGTAGAATAATACATTAAATGTAATTTGTTTCTATCGTCTAAAAATAGTAAACATTTCAAATAATACAAAATACTTCGTCGAAAATTTACGTAATTTAAGAAAATTTAAATAAATGTACTGTAATAAAGCTTCAATATAGTTTATCCTATTATTAAGTACATGCGTCTGAGATCGCTGTCGTTAAAGTGGAATATATTTATTATCTCTGCATTACGTTTATAAGATTGGACTCTTTTCTTTTTTTATATATACCCAATATTATTATGCAGGATTATATATATTATTAATTATATTTCTAATGAAAGCTTTGTTTTATGGAACAGAATGTAGTCTAAGATTAAAAATATATATATTTAAATGAATTGAATATAAATATAAAGACAGCTGATTAGATTTTTGAGGTTTTAATTTATTGAATTATCTTTTCAAAAGATGAAAGAATCAACGTTCTCATATTTATTAAAAACAATACCCATATTATTGTTATCATTTCTTAAGTATTAGAAATGTGTATTGTCAGTAGAAATTTAACATTATTAAGGAGGTATCTGTTTGAAATATCAAAAGTCATATGAAAAAATTGTTTCAGATTTGCCGCTATTTTTTGCTGGTAAAATATAACGCATTATGCGATGACAATAAATAACAAATACCTTAATAAAAGATTTCAATAGGCAACTACTGTTGAAATGAATAAAGACACTCTAGAGTCAAAATGTCGTGAAGAATGAAATATATTAGTTATAAAAAAAAAACAAATATATTGCAAACAATAAACTGTTACACGTCTGTTATTTACCAAAAATGTGTCGGCACTTTGGAAAAATACTTTTTCGACAATGCAACACTGTTCGATTCATTCATTGATTCACATCAATAAGAAATGACATTCTGACAGTAGCTTCACAGCCAATTCGTCGGTGAATAATACAGCTATTTTTTTTCATAAATTGAAATACCTAACTAAGTCCAAGTAAAATATTTTATATACATATCGATGCAATCTTTGTGTTTAATACAATTTGATGATTTAAAATTATGAAGAAATTTCACATACACATATCTTAATAACATTCAAATTATTAGCAAATTTTTTAACTGCAAATATATTGTATTTTAACAAAATAAATACGTCATTAAAACATAAATATAGAGTATTTTATCATTAAAATTGAAACTTTCCATGGAATTCAAGAATAGAATAACTTAAATAATTGATAATAAATATAAGGGGTTTATTGTTTTTCTTCCGTGTAACAATAAATTGAAATATTGTAATAATATTCATTTTATATTTTTAGAAACCGTAGGAGCTTATATCCAACCATCATACTACATAAATTAACTATAGCAATGCTGTATTAAATTTAAACTAAAATATGAATTTGATATTAAATTTATGTATATTTGAATGAAGTTTTCAATAGAAATTATAAAAAATTGAAAATATAAATGTCATTTAACATATACCTGAAAATTTTATTTTATCTATTCAGAAGTGAAAAGTTTAATGTTTGTCTACGGTTATAGTTTAGATTTTTGTCTTAACTACTATTTATAAAATTGTCAAATAAAAAAATATAGAAATTAATTCTTTTTTGAATTGCACAAAATAAAATCAAAATATTCTAAGTGATTTTTCAATTAAATGAAGTCGTATAAAATCCGTTACAGTAATAAAATATACACATTTTTGCGGCACGAATTGTTTGTAGATATAAAAAATAATGTTTAACAAAAATCATTGCTATTGCTAGAAGTCAAGGCAGACTTTATACAATAGACGTCACCCGGTGTCAAATAATAATATATCTTACCCTATTATGTGTGAAAAAGCTTCGATATTATTATTAATGAAATAATGTGTATTACTATAATACATACGACATGTTATACATGATCATTTGAGTGATTTTTTTCGTTTTATTGTTGGAGCATTTCAAATTTGTAAGTGTTACTCACTTAGCTTATCTTGAACTGCAAATAAGTCAATGTTCTATATTGACATCTTCATTTATACTCTCGCCTTCTTCCATATTTATTTTGCTAAGTAAAAATCGGTTAATATATTTTTTTTTGAATGCAAATTTTTTAATAATCGGGTAAATGTGTGATATAAATAAACTCTTTAAAATACCTAAAGTAAGCTTTACCGTCGGAATAAAATTAGCAAGCAAACTAATATCTGAATGTAATTGTTTTTCATTGCGTATTTTTATTAATATTTTTTTTTTATTAATTCAATAATACAACATTGCATATTTTTTAATTGTTTTTTTTAAATTTTTTTCATAAATCAACTGTTCAATTTGTTTCACAATCAAAACATAAATACCAAGAAAATTTACAACAAAATCTCAGTATGTAACTTAAATATATATTATATGAAAACACGGTTTACTTTCACCCATTCAAAAAAGCTTTTTTATAAAAGCTTTTATATTTATCCCGCACAATTCATCCCAAAAAATTTATCGCGAACAATTTATTGCGAAAAAATTATTGTGAACTTCTCCCGCTTTTCAAGTTTACTTCGAGATTGTGAAATACTTGTTTTTTCCAGATAAATGGTTATTTTTCATCTGCAACAATTACATGAGGTTTAGGTAAAATCAGG
>JAGVSQ010003983.1:0-12170 GCA_022683975.1 Rhyacophila evoluta
TCGTTACGACTATTTCACGGTGTAATTCAGTTATTTTAATACTTAAGAAGAAAAACAATTATAAGAAATACGTTCAACAATATAAAATATTATCAACGTTCAAAGTTTGATAAAAACTAAGCAATTAAGAGCGAAATATCATTACGCTGTGATGATGTACATCGAGCCCTTACTGCCAAGACCTCCTATCGCAAAAATTACGAAAACCTTTATAATGTCATTTAAGCAAATAAGATAAGAAAAAAAAGTAAAATGTATCATGTAGAAATTACTTATATCTGTATTAAGATGTAACTCTAGTTAGAACGGGTTTTCGTAAAATTTTGAGATATGAGGCCTTGGCAGTAAGCAAACGATATGGTCCACAAGACTCGGATCAAATATTTCTAAAAAAATAGGGATTCGAATTTTTAATTTTAAGTAAAGTTTAGAAGTTGGTAGTTTATACAGTTGTGTAACCATTTACATAACGAAAGTGTACCATTATATGGAGAAACCTAATAGATATAAATAAACACATGCCAACGCGGAGTATTTGGATTTTTAAAATATGAAGATTATTTGTTCGCTCCCAAAGTGGAGCATATGAATCTACTCAGTGTGGAGACATCCAATCCGAAAGTAGAATATATAGATCTGCGCAATGTGGAGACGTCTTGACAGTTTATTTTTCACGCAGGACTGGATGCCCATTAGGTTGACCAATTGACTGACAAAAAATTAAGCCCTAACAAAATATTTTCACCATAACACAATAATTCGGTTTTTAGAACCAATTAAAGTGTAATCGAATTCTTGCGAAACATTTTACACACACACATTAATACCCATTGAGAATAACCCAACAAAAAACCTACAGCTTGTTTTTTTTCAAATACACAAGAAATCATCGGAAAACCAAAGTATGTTTTTAACGCATCACTAGTAAGTGAAATTGCTATCACTATTGCTGTAAATGAGTATGAGAAACGTGATATTGTCTTGCGCAGTAACAAGTCATTTCTAGGTCAACTGAGTTATTTTCAACTTTCGACTTCTTCAGAAGCAATCGGACGTGGTGATGGCAATCCACCGTTTATTTAAAAGTATTTACTACAAATAGGAGATGTCTGACAATCAGTAAGATATTTAAAAGAGTGAATATAACCAAGTATTGAAATAAATTTGTAATAAAAATTAATTATTATAAATAAATAATGATTTCCAGGCGAAGCCGTGTAATAAAAATCTAGTATTATATTATACAATAAATGAATGCTTTTCAAACCATTTTATCGGCGCTTTTTATGATAAGTGGAATCCAGTATAGCATATAAAGACATCGCAATTTATGTATAATGAAAACGTCATCGAATTTACCTGAAACAAAGAGAAAACGTACATTAGACATACAGAAAATAGTAACATGGCATATCACTCGTAATAAAAGTGTTGTTGGTGTTTATTTATTGTTTATATTTATTAATGGGCTTAATTCTTGACATAGCTATGTCATACATATTCGATAGCATAATACATACGTGTATAATAACAATAAATGGCTTTTTAATTTGACGTTTATTTCTAGGAAAGTAATCTTCCCGTTTTTGTATAGTAAGATGCAGGTTCAATGTGCACAGCTGCTAAAAAATTTATAAGCTCACAGTTGATTCATAAAAAAATAAAATCCCGTCTTTTAACTGGGAAGATTTATATACTCCAAACTTGGACTGGACATTTCACAGTAGAAAATCCATAAACTTCACTTTCGGAATGTGTAATTAATATTTAAACACTGGTATAATACTTTTTTCCCTTCTTTAGCATTCATCAAATCGAAATCGATTGTATAAGTAATTTTATTAATTCTCTCAGGAGTATTGATGTACACGTACTCCGTGCTCCTTGTCACATTATTTTTAAAGCCAGTCTTTTATTTTAATGTTATTATTTCTTTTAATATAAATACTAGATATATCTATCAATGGTATGTAGAAGGCATTACAATTATATCATACATTTTAAGCTTTAAAAAATACCTGAACAATACGAAAAAAATTAAAAGTTGATTTCAGCATTCAAAAATCCCTTATGCTCTTTCTTTAATTATTATATTTTGTAAAGAATTATTATTATTTATATTTCTGTTCACAGAAACACATAAAATGTCAAATAAATTAGTCACATGTGCTCAAATTGCTCTCAAGTGCTCCTTTGATTCCGAAATGGGAGCGGCCACATGTGGTAATGTTATACACATTCTTACCAATTTGCAATAACTTTTCAGTTTATTTTATTCGTTGTTTAGAAAAAGAAGAGCATTTTTTACAAATCGGCATATCCAATTCGATTGATTTTATGATATTAATTAAATCGATGGCAATTTAAGATTTTAGTGTTTAAGTCGTGTGTGCAAATTGAAAATGTCAGGTTATTTTAGGACACGTTTTTATAATGATAAATGGTTTTTTTATAACACTGATAATTTAGTATTATAGGCGAAAGTAGCAGCATAGGTATTTTATAAATGTAATTTTTGTTAAAGCTTTAGGCTGTGCTTAGTATCCCAATAGCATACTTAATCCAGTGAAATTAGTTCGTCTAGAAGGCATCGCATTTGCCGTTGTAAAAAACGTTACCGAAGTTAATATGCAGCAACAAAATTAAAATTATGTATGCACAGTTGGTACACAAAAACGTTTCATAGAAAAGAGAGATGGCTAATATTTTTAATTATGAAATTTCTCTTTAACATTAATGTTAACATTACACTAATCTTTTAATATGATTACAACAAGGAACAATAATATTTCCCCATGTCTGCTCCGTGAGTGCAGTAAAGGGATCTACACAGTGTGAAGTCTTCTCAGAAAAAAAGAGAACATATACAATGTGAAAACAATTGTGTCCTAATGGATAATTTTTAACGTGAATCAGTTGTCAGAATATAGAAGAATAATTCTAAGTTTGTATAGTTAAACATCTATTGAATGCGCGATCCGCACACTTATGTATATATACAAATTCCGACGCACAAAATTCCCAACATAGATTTAGACGAGACATTATTTTGAAAAACGACGCTTTAAAACCACCACTATTTTAAAAGGTGTAAAAATAAAACAAAGATAGTTGTTTTTATTAAATATGACGGCTTCCACAGCACGTTGACTCGAGGCGTTAAAACAAAGAAAAAGAATAATAAAAAAAACCGCGGGAAGAATGCGTAACAGGTAGATACTCTGCGGGAGATATTCATTGCCGAGACGAGGGTTCCCCAATTCCCCAGACGGCGGCGGTCCACAAATAGACGTCGCGATCTGTGGAAATAGAGGCGAGCGTCGCGGCGCTCTGACAGCTGACGTCTGACAGTCGTCGACGCGCCTAAGAAGCGTCTTAATCCACCATATACCAAGATCCTTAGAAATTAATTCTATATAAGACAATCCACTAATATTTAAAGTAGCATTTCTTAGAACAGACAATAAACTGCGAAACTATAATTACTTGTATGTTGGCAACACAGGCGAGTTTCAATATAATTTACCATGTCCTGATTTTAGCACAAATGAAAAATTATTATCGTAAATTAATAGACATGTGAATGACTATTACTCATCTCGATCAAATTTCAATAAACTATTGAAATATGAGAAGGAAAAATTGTTTTTTTTTTCTTCAAATATTTAGGTTTAATTTCTGGTATTTTTATTTTTTTATTCCTGCTGTGCATGTTGTATTGTAGTAAGTAAGCGAATGAATAAAATGGCAACAGGCTGGGAATGTTACTCGACAACTGTATGGTTACAAAGCTCATCTAGTGGTAATTAAGCGGTTGGACACAACCACACGCCATTGTAAATTGCGTTGGATTAACAATCTGAAATTTGATGGCAATACTTGATAATTTAAAACTATTGATCGATGGCAGTTGAGGCGGATTTTAGCTGAATTAAAATGGTTAGATATATGTATAACGTTTGGTATCGGAGGTTGGGGTTAATATCCCACAGTTACAGAATTTTCAAAAAGTCACTGGATGCACAATGAGTCCGGCAATTGGCTGACAACTGACAACAAACTCACTGTGGAGATGTGTATTTGATTCTTGTCAAATCGAGATAACTACACAAATCATGTTTTACACAGAAGACATCTTCACATTGTGCATATAAATATGGTCAACTTTCGGAGGGGAAATGATAAAAAAAAACCATATATTTATTTCATCCGTTTCTATGTTTATTTTTATGCGTAGATAGATCCAGACAGTTACAGTAAAAATACGTGTTAACGAAAATGATTTCTAATATAATGTACAGTATAACCTCAAAGTTCCATCATAGTTTGAATGGTTAGCGTTGCTTCTTGTGTTTCTTGCAATACACTCACACAATTATAAAAAGATATGATTTTTAAAATGAATTTTAATTTTTAAAGTTTTTGAATTTGAGTGCTATCATGTGTAGAACATTGTTTACAAGCATGACACTTAGCTTTAAACATGTTTAATATTAGCATGATTTTTTTTAATAATTTTCACATTTGACCAGAAATTTTATCCGTTGCATCCGAAGTCCGTTATATCTAGGTTCTAAAGTAATCTATATTGTAGAACTAGCCTGTCAATGGTAATACTAGTATGTAACTGAATGATTATACGTAATGAAATTGCCTCGATTATGAAAACTTCCATTAATTTATAGAATATGATGTGTGTCTTTTTCTCAATTTTTGAAGTTCTTATTATGTTAACATTTAATTTACCGCCATTTTACTTCATATGCTTTGTTTAATTTTTAATAAATTCGATTTAAACTCTTTTGACATATATTTGTGTGTCACTTTTGAATACTCTTCAGCTATAATTTTTTTCGGGAAATGAGATACAAAAAATAAATAATCAAAAGGCATTTTCCATGTTTGTTGATCAATATTAAAAAAATAGTAATATTTTAAATAATATTGTTTGTCAACATAAAAATGAGAATTGAATAGTTTGTTCATAATAAGGTGTCAATGATGTTAATATAATATAAATAACGAGACAGTTGATGCGAGTGAGCTAAGTGGAATTATCGTCAAGTGTGTAAATGCATGCGTTTATTTTGCAGTGTCGCACAAATCAAAGTCACTTACAATGTCTGCGAGCCTTGAATAATTCAATGTTACACATGACAGCGAGTGGGAGAGCAGTGCTTAAATTTCTTTCTACGCGTCATTTTATTTGACAGACTTGATGAGAAAAAACGGTGCAACTTGCGAGTGTAATCGTCCTGACAATGAGAGCGTTCATTATCTCTCCACTGCAGTCACATTCGTTCAATTAGCATTACTTGATCAGTTGTTGTCAACTGACGATCCTTTGTGTTAAATAAAAACTTCACAGTCTACCATTTAAACCCTTTGAATACTAAACAACATTATATTATTGTTTGCGATAACAGTGAGAAATGCTAAAAAAGTAACTCTCGTAAACCTTCTATTATCACAGACGGTCCAATTTCAATTCGTAACAATAGTTTCAACACGAAATTTTTGGGACGATCAAAAACCATGTACAAATGTAAGACATAGTTCTCCAACAGTAGTCTGAACAATTGAAAAGTTAGGAACCTTGAGACTTACTTCACACAAAATTTTAATAGATTTTTCATGTTTTATTATTATTATTTTTATACCATGTTCGTTCCCAAGGAGGAGCATACGGAGCTAGACAGTGTGAAGTTATCCACTACGAAAGTAGAGTATATGAATCTCCGCAATCTGAAGATACGATTTCGACAACAGATCATGAGAACTGTTCGTCAAATTCTTTACCAGACTTAGTTCACTGTATGCAATAATCTTCTTCTTCTTCCGCAATATCCATTCCTTGAGTACTCAATTGATGAGGTATGTGGCCACGACGTGGTGCCTCCAAGATTTTCTTCATTTATGAGCCGTTTTGCATTCTCCCAAGTCATTCATCCAAGCAATTGGAATATATTGTGTTTTCGAAATTCTTCTAAGACGCCGAAATCTCATCGGTTGAAAGAAGATACTTTAGTTGTAATATCCAGCTTTAATAATATCCGAAATGTGAAGACATCTTGACATACAGACTTTTCACAAGAATTGTTTGTCAGACAATTACTCAGTCTAATGGCCATCCGGTCAAGCATTTTTGTATTTTAAAAAATTCGATAGATGTGGGAATCTAGCCCGCATTCCCCGGTATGCTAGGCGCACACGCTAACCTCTATGCTATGTGTAATATATTAATATAATTGTAATGTCTAGATTAGACCCCATTGACACACACAATTTCAAAAAAATGTCAGCGAATAGGTTATGAAATTGGGTATAATATATTTAATTTTATTGCTATGTAACAAAAGAAGATTGCAGCATTCTCGTTAAGATTTTGGAAAACGTCGCATCAACGGAGGGGTTAATTTTCATTACATCCGTACTAAGTAGTGAGTAAATTGTTGATTATTAACCGATCGATCAAAATATTAGTGTTGTTAAAATTAGAGGAATTACCAAGTAAATTTTTGACGGAGGTTCATTTTGAATGTCGGCACACGATACAACCGCATGTTCAAAAATTCGACCGTCACAAAATTTGTACCAATTTATTTCGCGAAAAAATCCACAATAAAATCGTGGCTACTCGACCAGTTTGGTATTCAATAGAGACAGTAGAGAAAAGATACACAAGATTTTAATTAGAATTTATTAATATGGCATATCCAAAAAGTCTTATTCGTGGCTTCATTACAACGAAGCTAAAAAATTGTCGATAATAATAACAACGTATTTGTAGAAACTGGTTGTTATTGACTGATCGATGATTGATTGGATGACGTTTTGAAACAAGTTCGCGGGAAATAAGATAAAAAATGGCGCGCTCGATTCTCTTGACGGCACGTGTGCAGAATAATATTGACGTATTTTTTGCTGGTAGTAGAGAATTCATTTGTCTACTCACTACCCACTACGACCACGTAATGCGTAAAATACATTTAGCTCATGACAAAGCAATACCTCGTATACCACACGACATACATTTTACAGAAGATGAAAAAAAAACTATTCTTAATCAGTATCATTACATAAAATTACATTTTTTTCTCATGTTGTTCTTAAGTTATTGATTAATATTAAGATGTTAATATAAAAGAAAAATACGAAATTTGATTTAATGATGTTAAAGAGTTCTCTTCGTCTCTTATATTTTTCCTGTGTAGTATACGAGGTATTACTTTGTAAATAAGCAATATACCCTCGGTTAAAAGACACGCATTATTAAATTTACTATAAATGTGCATTTGTTTCTGAATTCGGGGTGTGTTTTATAATTGATGTGGTATTTTAATACAATATTATATTCAAAAATGCAAGTAGTGATTGATAATCACTAGAAATAGCGAAAGGATGTTATCTGGCATAAATAGGTATTTATCTAAGCAACGTTCCAAGCGAGGGCAGATACGCGTGGTAATATCACTGTCGGTGCGGTCGGCGTGCGGGTGCGGGAAATTACACATCGCTTTTTATTTGAGAACCAATCATAACCATTTTGCGCACGTCTAATCACCATTTACAATGTCGCCAAGAAAATAGCACTACGATAAAAATGTTATATTGTATATATAATTTAATATAAAAAAATTATAACAGAGCTGCAGGATATTAATTCGATACAAGTAAAGTGAATATTCAACGCTGTAGGTTTAATTTTTTTTTCGAATGGATCTCCACAATGCGGACATTTTGGGTCTTATAATTAAAGACATAAGATAAATAGCACAGTATCTACACACAAATATCAAATGAAGTCTGGTATTTCGTCCCACAGGTGACAAATGGAAAAACCCCATCATACTTTGGTTCGAGCCCCACAGTAGTAAAAGATTTTTTGTAAATCCAAAGATGCAAGACTGGATGCCCAATTAATTGAGTAAATTACTTACAAGCGACTCTTGAAAAAACTTATCATGTCCGTTCCAAATTTTGCCGAAAGGCAGTCTTTGTAAAGTTTTAATTAATAAAAAATAAGAAAGGTTTATGTGGGTCCAGGGTAACTTTGTATTTTAAAATTTGCAATCGAGTCCCGCAATTACCCCGAGTGATGCGTGACACTTCAAAATGCCACAGGCGTGTATAAAAATAAACACTGATGTTATTTGCGTCACAATCGTCACATACGGCGTGCCACAATGGGAGTTATTTGAATTTCTAATCGAGAACATAACACGAGAACATAATCAGAATTAGCGCGTATTAGTGTAGCAGACATGTGGATTGCTTTATTTATTCAGTGTCTTGTTATGAATGAATTTCCACCGGCCGGATGTGGCGGAAAAAGCGGCCCGTGACAATTGATGGACGCTGAGTACTAAACAAACTCGGACGTTGTGAGACAAAACAAGATAAAATGCATTGAGAATTCGAAGCAGTATTTCAACTAGTTTTAACGATTTCAAGAGAGGGTTTTTTTCGTTGTGCATTCAATTTTCAATTAATATATATCGACACAGTTTAGTCAAAAGTCATTAAAATTCACAAAACAATAATGGCGTGAATGAAATTTGATTCCTTTTTCCTGGACGCAAGTATAGCAGGCCTTTATTTTTTTTTAAATTTCAAGCTGAGATCTGATAATAATTCGATATTTGCGACTGACAGAAGGTGGTATATAGTTGTGTACATTGTGATTCTGATAGTAATTTCATGCCTTTTACCTAAACAGGGTAAACTAAACATTTTCTAAAATGCTTTCAAATGTATCTGATAGTTATTGAAACAACCTATATTTTAAGAAGAAATGCCAATTGTTACGGCATAAGGTTGGACGCAAACTGTACTTCTTTAGACACAAATAGCGATTAGCATTACTGCATTGGGATAAGCCAAGATGGACTTATTCCAACACGGACGTATATTGACGTAGCACTGTACTACCATTTTTACTTATTCTGCCGTGATAATTAAAAACACAGTATCTACATGGGGAATCACATGCAAGAGGCTGTGTTTTTACTTAGCAGAACAGTATTTTAGTGACTCTTTAAAAAAACAAAGCTATGCGCAAAACGACCACCGTGCGTAATTCTCCCCGTTATCACGAACAACGACATATCGCTGTCTACCACTCAAAGTGATAAATACAATAATTATTAAGAAAAGAATAGAAAAATATATGTTAAAACGCATTTGTGAAGTAAATTTATATAAAACACAAAAGTGTTCGACGTTTAAACGTCATTTTGTTTATTTATCTGAGAAAAAAAATGTAGCACTCATCTCTTTGAGATTGAGACATGAGATAGGCAGGCATCGTTAAAAACCGCATCGATAGAAATAGTTTGCGGTATCAGAAAAATAATACTTAGTATTGCAACGCGTGGTTTATGATATTTTTGTACACACAGCTTCTGTGACTATCCAAAAGAGCAATTAATTATATGATCATAAATAAATCGGGAGTCTTTCGATGCTTGGACGAAATTCGCTGAAAAGCCATCACTCATGAGAGTACTCTTTAATCTTATTGCGACAGATTCTGTAGAATTACTTTGATATTTCGGTGATATCATAATTGGATATTTTAATAATATTAGTAATAATAACATACATGTTTGTCGAAACACGTTATTTAAATATTTTTATATGATAGGAATACAACATATTTATGTGTCTATAATGCGAAACTTCTATAATTTGTATTACAATGTTTTAATAACTAATTAATAGATTGCACAATCTTTATTTTAAATATGTCCTCCCAGATGTCGGGCATACGAATACTTGCAGTGTGAATTCGAAAATATACATTATTTTTCGGAAAGGAGTGATTGTCAGCCGATCGTTCAATTTATTGTAGCTATTGTTGAAATTGTAACTCAACTAAGCTCTCTTAGAATGAGCTGAGATTTGAAAATGGCTTGGCAGAACAAGAATAGACATTTTTGTTTGCTGTCATTAGTAAATATTGAAATTAAATTATGGAAAGATACACACTCGGACAACGCGTAAAAATCGTAAAAAAACACATTAAATAGAGAAAAATTTACGGATATTTTTAAAAATGTCAGCACATTTTGGGACATCCTACATCTGTATACAGTCACTTCTGCATTTTTGAATTTTTAAAACCCGTTATTAATCCAGCCAATTTTAACTGACATCCTACAGTATAAAAAACTTGCTCATGTTATTAATTTAACCACATCCTCACTGACTATAGAGCCCACGATTCTCCACAGTGTGAAGATTAAGTTTATTCGAATAGATTATTTTATCATGATGAGTTTCAGTTGTCAACCAATCGCTGCATTCAACGAAAAGATACAGGATAAAAAGAGGTATATATTTTATTAGCTGTCACGTGAAACGGTCTATACTCGTAAAAGTAAAGCGATACGTAAAGATATTCGAATATCAGGAATTTTAATGAAAAAAAAAAACAAAGACATACTCATAACATAAATACATCATCAGACATAAAGAATAATAAAAAAGAAACTATAGAAAAATCCGATAAATGACAGCGGTAATATGTATAGTTATAAAGAACATAGAAAACAGTCTTCACGCACTATAATTTACATATAATATACTGAAATTATTGCATACGCTGACTTATGACCTGATCGACTGACGACCTGTTTATCGGACCTGATTGTGGTCGTAAGTCGATGACTACCTGTATTTAGATGCATCACTTGAAGGCGGGTTACGATTGAATAGATGTATTAACATATTTCAAAATTACTTAGTATTTCTAACAATTTTAATTCAAATTCTTAATCTAACTCCCACCATCGATAATTACTTAACTACATACCGTTCACACACTCGTCGCTTGGGTAGATTCGTGGATAGATAATGGTCCCTAAAAATAAAGCGACAAAGAGTTACGCGGGTTCTAAGCAGGACTCACGCAGCAATACGAATGTAAGAAGAGGGCACTGGGAGGAGGGCCCACACAAGAAGCAGCATTTAACATTTTTGTGAGCCGCCGACAGCATTCAAACGCCAACTCTTTGATTGGGATGACTCGTCGCGGTGGACTTCGTGTCTCAGCGATTGTACTCTTGTGGAATGACAGTAAAGCGAAGAAGATTTTCTTTTATTGTCATTGTATGCTCATTTATACAGAGTTGCATTTACTGTCGCTGCCTCGCAAGCCATATGTTTATCGTAACACAAAAAATATTGTTACAATTTCATGTATTATGGAAATGTGTCTTTCCTTTTGATTGTTTTTTATATATTCAATTCCATTTAATTTTTCCATATGATATATAAATTAATATGCACATAATTATTGATTATAATTAATATATTTCCTTGCTAATGGAGCAGATTATACAACGTAGTTGTATGGAATATTTTTAATTTAGGAGTATCTCGAAGCAATCTATATTTTTTGTAAATAAGTCTTATAAAACAAGTAAAGATTAATCATAGTAATGTAGACATAAAAAAAATCACAGAGTAAGTAAGTATACACGGTTTTAGTTTTAAAAGGGTTAAAATAATTACAAAGTTTTCAAAACTATGTGCATATTTTTTTGCCAGAAAAATGAGAATTTTTAATTAAACTATTATAAGATAAGAATTTTTATTTTTTAATAATTACTTTACTAAAACTTTAGTGTTGAACGATACTTTAATTGAATTTAAATTCAATAGTACTACATAAAATGATAAAACCCTATAAAGTATAATTAGTATATAAATATGAATGTTAATAGTTTTTTATAAATTGTCATGACAATTATAATAAAACAATGAAAAAATATGGTAGATTGAGGCATATTTTATGATATCAGCACCTACGGTAAATTACTATTTGGGAAACTGCGTTATTCTTAGACAAAGTAGTCGACCTATTATCAACGAGCAACTGAATTTCTTAAAGATAAAGATAAAGATCCGGTTTTAATTCATAATGAATTATTACATCAGAAAAATACTTTTTTAAAAAGATTTTTACAAGAGGTTTAATTATCCGATAAATTCAATTACAGTGCTATTATTAATTTTTATTTAACCTACACGGGAAAATATAATTAAATAAATATCTTTAAATTTGTAAAAAAAAGCCTAAAAATACACGAATCCACTTACAGTGCTATTTTTAATTTTTATTTAACCTACACGGGAAAATATAATTAAATAAATATCTTTAAATT
>JAGVSQ010003985.1:0-20355 GCA_022683975.1 Rhyacophila evoluta
GTAAAAGTGAAACCGCGTAAAATGGGTACCGCGTAAATCGAGGGATGAGTGTACACAGTTTGTGGTGTATTTGAAGATAAAACATCGGATATGCATGACAATTTATTTTAATGGATGTGTGTCTTGAGTTAAGAAATATATATGGCTTAAAATCATTGTACCACTGTCAGTATTTAGTATTGTTGTAATTATTATTCTTTATGGTTTTATTATGAAATGATAACGAAGCTTTTTCGTCTTAAGATCGTAAAATTTATTTATTTTATCTACTTTGAATTTATAATCTAATCTAACGTTGTAATTAGTTTGAATAAATAAAGCGTGTAAGTTTGTATTATACCTTGGTGAGCGAGTGAGTAAATGCGCGTGCTTCCTGCCGGAGATTGCAGATTCATTTCTCGTGTATTCAAAGTTTCTCATGAATAACAATCTACGAAGAATCTTTGCATTGTGGCTATTTATATTTTATTCACTTGAAGCGGACAAAATTCAAATAAAATGTTTTATTTTAAAATATTTGAAAAAATAAAGTAATAAATGAATAATTAAAAGATCATCAGCTGCTCTTAAAGTAGTGTTGAATTTAATATGTACCATGAAAAATATCCAAAATAAAAAAATTTGTATGGTAAAGTAAGTAAAAAGTTCCTTGCATGACATACATATGTGATAATGGTGTTGTGAAAGTGAGAACTTTTTTAAGTACGTGATAGAACATTAAGCGTTGAACGAAAAGTTTTGTCATACAAAAAATGTGCCTGATATAAAAGCTCTTTTTTTTCAAGTTTTGTCACGATGCTTTCAAAATTTTGTAAAATATTGTAACAATAAAATTCATACTACAATTTTGAACATATTTGTCCCGATATGAATAATTTAGCATAGATAAAGTGTCTTTTCTACATATTTCGGTATACAATATTGCTTTGTCTGGCTAAAAGAAAAAGTTTTTAAATTTCATCAAGTACAATAAGTTGCTTTGCCATTTCGTTTTTAAAAATAAGTACTTTCGTTAATATATACCAAATTAGCACGTAACATAATAAATTGATATTCTGATCGACTGTCTATCACATAATTGATATTAGCAAAATAGCTACGTATACAGATTTTAATATATTATGAAAGTTACAAATATTTTTATTGAAATTCTTATTCGGTTGACTGCCATCGATGTAAAAAAGTTAAAACATTTATTATATTTCATCCTAAATTTAATATTGAATACATTTTGTTATTTTTTCATGGATTTTTTTACTAGATAAAAGTAAAAATGTAAATATTAAACTTTTGATTTGATTTATATAAAGCTTTTGATATTAAAACATCAAATGAAAAGATCCTTTGATAATATTTTGTTTAATATCACACCATTCTGACGTAGGTATAAAATCAAATAAATGAATAATTTAAATGCGTTTTTTTAATCAAAAAATATTTTTTATCCTTTAATATACGTATAGCGATAATTCCGAACAAATCTGATTCAATTTATAATTACGATGAAGGTCATCTAGGATATTTAGATATTAATTTTAATGTATAACTCTGAATGTAGCTATTGATTATCACTTTTATCATTGAGCGATCTTTAAGGTTACCAAGTGATTTATGTTCGAAAGTTTCTATCTTCCGTTTCCTGAAGGTTCTATGGTTTGTATATTCGTGATCATATAAACAGTTTTCCTCTCTATTCCTAGAATTGGTTTAAAAATAAAAGAAAAACATGTAAATGATTTGAAAATGATTTTCATTATTATTTTAACTTGTCTATTTCGAGTATTTGAATTTTAACAAGAAAATTTACATCGAAATATTGTTATCTATAGAAATTTGGTCTAGCTAATACTTCCAAATATTTTTATTTCTACCATAGTAAATTATAATATAAAACTACAAATAATCCAAAAAAACTTGTTTCTTCAGAAATATTTTTATGATTTTACGGTTCTTAAAGTTTAAACATGCAAATTTTTTTATTGCTGTTTTTTCACTGATATATGAGAATCTAAATCCGTCTGACGGACTGAGAGGATATTAACACATTCGATTAAAATTACGCATGATTACTTACATATTGAATATTGGTTTTGTTTAATTAAAAACTGATATACGTTTGTATTATTTGAAATGCACGAATAAGCAATGTGTCAAATGATTATTCAGCCATAACAGGATTGCTAAATATTATATAAAAATAAACAAATAAAACTTTTACATTTTTAATAAGTAATTTATAACAATTGATAATTTATGAAGTAGCTTATTATTTTTTAATTACAATAAATTTTTTTTAACAAAGCTTTTATAAACACAGCAATAAAAGGGTTCAAAACATTATTTTGTTACGACCACTTTCAATAAATTGTGATTTTTATTTTAAATTTTTTATGTATTTTTTAAAACTAATTACGTAGTTGGTATAAAGAAAATGTACTGTATAATTAATTATAGTACCAGTCAATATTTATCTACAATATAAACATAAAAACTGGAATCTTATAGATAGAAACTAGAAAAAACACTTGGTAAGTTATAGTCTCTCCGGTAGCCAAGAAGTTAGGGTGAGTACATTTCATTCGAGAAATTCTGTTTTGATTCTTTCATCTACTAGGTTTTAAAAAAACTAAAAACATAGGACTGGGTGGCCATTGGGTGAGCAATTGCTTAACATTTAAGTGCCGTGAAAAATAATTTGTTAAGATTGGAAAGTTTTCATTTTGCAGTTATTCATGTATTCGTGTACTTTGGAGCGGGTACATTTATATTATATAGATGTATATCCTCCATTTTTGGAACGGATATGGTAAAAAAATATGTTGATATATTATGTCTTAAAAAAATGTTTCGAATATTTTTTGCAATGTGTTAATATTGACAGTTTTTTTTGTATTTTTTCCGGCACAATAACAAGTTCAAAAAGAGAAAAGTTCGAAAGCTTTAAGCTGTGACACGTTTCAAAAACTTTTGCTATTGCTTCTGCCAACTAATTCATTTGAAAATATGTTCGAGGACATAAGCGGAAGTAGACCACAAAAGAAGTTTAGCGTGTATCCTGTTATTGAAAATGGCAGACGGTGCACGTGTCCTGAACTCATTTTCAGTAGCGTATAGTTTGAAAGGAATGAAATTAGCAATGCCGCATACTAATGAATAACCCATATCATGTGCGAAGAACTGCGTGTGTGTGATTTTTTGTTGTTTGGAAAATATATTTAATACCACATAGTAGACATAGTATGTAAACATTGAGTAATAATTATTTCAATAAACACTATAAATTACGACAGGTTCCAAAGAACGGATAATAAGCAAACGTATGTATGCCCAGACTATTAAAAAGAATACGCGTGAATTATAATATAATTGATGATATTTTAGCTAAATTTAATAAATACATAATAATTTATTAATGAATTATCATATAATATTATGGTAATATGTAAAAAAAGATTCTAACCGAAATATGTATATCAGAAGCAGCATATTAAATACTGCACTTTATAATATTGATTCTTCATTATAATAATATTATGTATATAATTATTATATTATTATATGATTTAAATTTATTATAATTTATATTATTTGATTATAATATAATTATGACAAAGAAAGTTATACGATGAAAGCTACTTTAAAATTTCGAGATGTTTTTGAAATCATGAAGCCAAATAATAAATAAGTTATATGAATTCATTTTGCTGATAAATACTCAAAAGTTTTTTTGAAAATGTAACTGAATTATCGTAAACTATAATCTGTGGTAAAATCTGCAATTGAAATAAATTAATATTAAATGAAAAAAACATACCATTAAACCCCCATTATACACAAATCATATCATAAAAAATAACATATAGAACTCTCGTAATGTAGCTCATAATCTCAGCTGTCATTTCTTATAAATATTTGAAGTTGATTTTAAGCAAAAAACTAAACAGACTAAGGCATATAAATTTTGTAATGTTTTGAAAGAAACAAACAATTACTTCGATTTATTTCATCCAGTTATCCATAAATTATTGTAATAGTATTTTTAAACATTCGATAGATATAGAAATTGAGCCCGCCTTTTCCAAATGTAAGGTGCGCATGCTGATCTTTATTTTACCAGGAAGACCAAACGTATTAAATAGTCATACATTAATATAATTCGCCTTAAGCTGTGATGAAAATCAATGAACAAAAAATAATGTACAATATAAAAACACTTAAATATAAGAATAGTGATAAAAAATATATTTTTTATCACTATTCTAATCAAAAGTCAGATAATTCTCAATATTTTTTTAGCTCAGAGATAAAAAAAAATTGGGAAAATAGTTTATCATCGATTGACCATTTTCAGCCGACTAAATAACGTTTGCCAATAAACAGCTGATCCGTGTGTCTATTAACCTATTTCCCATCGACACCTAAGTGGTTTTATCATTAGGCGAAACGAGTAAACTAATGTTATTTTCATTTCAGCGTGCAATATACTTGTGGACTCGGTGGAAGATATGTTCACCCTTAGGAACCATGGGAAGGCAGCCAACTGTTCACTTACGGCAGTCTACTCAGCGGGAGTGAAAGTAGTCGCCCATAGTGTGGGCGTAGCTTCCACGCGAATCAGCCGAGAAGTTGAAACTGGGACTGTATTTAAGGTATGCCAATAAGGTATTCATTACTAATAACACTTGTATTAACACAGACACGTATTAAAAAATTTATATGTTTTTCATAATTTAAAATCATAGATTTGTTCAATTTCTCTCCATATAGTATTTGATTATGGGAAAGAGTGAGAAATTTCTTATGGCATCTTAGCTTAAAAGATATAAGAAAAATATGAGTTCATGCTGTCTCTAATTACGTTAGGTATTTTTTAGATTATGAGATACGCAAATTCATTTTGTATTTAAGAATGGTGGTCGATTAGAAATAATTGTTTTCAGGTACCACGGAATTATTGTGATTTATTTATATGAATAGTATTTAAACATATTTGTGTATTTTTATGATAAAATAAAATTAACATTAATGGTTTTCTAATTCGAAAATAATCATAAATTACTTACGATATGTAAATATATGGCTCGTAAATTTACTACGAGTGCGTGCTGCATTATTTTATCTATATTACTTTAGTGAAATACTTTGAGAATATAGTAATATTATTAGATAAATTTATTTAAATAAAATGAACGCGTATTTTTTCGTTAGTTTATTTTAAATACTCAAATGACCGTATATTGATTTGGGATAATAAGCTTTTGACGGATTATGGTGCTATGGCTGTTTTAAAAAAAAGAAGAGAAAAACATGAATCGTGCCATTTTTCAATACATTAGTAAATTTATGATCGTGTACCGGATTTATCCATATACTACAAAACCTTGAGATTTTTTTTTTCTAAAATTTATTTTGTACATAGTCAACCGAGCTTTGAAAAGTTTGAACGCTGTTAAAGGATATTTTTGGTAGTAACACGACCATAAAGAATCCAAGAATATTGGCTTGCCACTCGTGGATATTTCTTTGCCATCTTTATGCTCCAATTACAGCCACTGGTGAAAGTAATAAAAGATATAATGCTTATATAAAAAAGACTTTCTTGAGTATTAGACTATGAAACAAACCACAGCAGGTGGTATATTTTAGTCAGTATTTAGTGGCAATAAAGTTCAATTTTTTTAAACGATTACACGCTAGATAGCCACTACAAAATTATCTCTACTCGTATGAAGTACAAAAATACATCGTTATTTTATAAAAAAATGTGTTTTCTTTAGAATAAGTATGCGGGAAATACTTTATCCTTTTTTTATATTGGTTTAATATACAAAAAGGAAACCGCATTTTTCCACATCAAATAAAATGACTAACCAAAATAAATAAATGATAAAACTCCAAGCGTGGCTTTTTCGTGAGGCTTTTTGATAAAAATGGAAATTATTTTTGCTCACTATAATAAATTAAGTCACTAAAGCTTTTTCCTCTACGTTTAACATCTTATGGAAAAGAATTTTTATTTGATGGCTTCGTAGGAATTTTCAGTAAATATTAAATCATGCAAATATTTGTATACTACGACTTATCATACGTAAGCTTGCATATTCTTGAAGTACATTAACACATATAAAAGCTATCCTAATATTATAAAGTATTTAATCGACTCGGTGAAATCGGTTTTAAAATTAATTAAAATTTACATTCATTAATCAGTATGCCATATACACTATTTACACATTAAATGCATTAAGATATAATTTAAAAGATTGTTTTTCAAGTACCTAAACCTCATTTTCATAAAAATGTTTAATTTTTCGATCAGATCTTTAGTAAAAAGTTTTATTATTATGTGCTGAATACACCCCATAAGAAAATCGATAAATTTTAGATTTTTAGCGTGGCGTAATCTGAGGGGCTGAAAGTTGAAATAAAAAATAAAATTTGAAGAAAATTAATAATATATCTACCAAAAACACCAATAAAAAGTGAGATCATACTTGCTTTGTAGCTTTCCCATTCCTATACTTTAAAAAAGATATATTTTTTAATGTAATTTAAAGTGCTATGCTTTTTAAAAAGTGAAGCGAATATAATTTAATTTTTTAATTAACTTTATCTGTATTTTATCATTGTGAAGAACTGTAAATTTTTGAATCACTAAATAAGATTTGAAATAACTATTTTAGACATCGCCCTAAATCAAAAAATCTCTTCGTAGCAAAGGTAGTGGGCACTGTAAAAAATATTTTATTACATTGAAACTTTTTAATAATTAGTATGGAAAACTTTTTTTCCATTACAAAAATGAACTTCGAGTAGGTCTATCGGCCAAAAATATAAAATAGACAAATATACTTTAACAGAACCATTTATTATAAATCGAAGTTTTTCCTTACTTATTCTGTCTTAAAGTACGCTTGGTACAAATAAATGTTCTAGAAATTTTCATTCTTTACAGCAGCGGCTTTTTTTTTTTTTTTGGTTTTAAGTATAAGCTTAAGTTTTTGGACCGTGTCCCTTTTTTGAGTTCAAATATCTGTGCATGCCTTATTTCCAATTTTTGATCAACATATTTTTTTCGTAATATGTGGAGTTTTCTTGTTTATTTTGCTCTGCGTAATAATATTACATTAGCTACTTCTCAAATGTACGATCTAAAATAAAAACCTAAATATAAACATTTTTGTAATGATCACGCGGCCCAGTAAGATTTTCATTATATGGTGTATTTCATTATGTGGCAAGTATATTTAAAACGCATTATCATTTAAAAGATTTTTTTAAACTCAGAAACGGTTTTGTATTAAATTTATATTAATTTACGTAAATCAAAATATTTTTTTACCAGACGTAATAAGACGACTTATGTTTACTTCGTAGTATACTTAAAAGTTTGCGGAGTGATATGGAATATAACCTGGCTTAAAGTTTTCCGTAGGCTTTATTAAAAGATAAAATAGATTTTCAATTCAAGAATTCTTCCACATATTATGACAGTTATGATACCTCACAACTTTTATATTTTGGCATTTAAATTGAATGGGAGCTAAAATTATAAATTATTTGTTTTATAATATATAAGATTAAATGAAAAACCAAAATCATAATCAATTTTCTATAAAAATAAGAATAATATAAAAAAATATAAAACGTTTTCAAAGAAAATATTTACACACAAAAAAAAATTATTGACCGTACGCCCAGTACTGGTTTTAAGCACGAGAATGAATCAAAAAATATCTTTTAACGCTGGAATTTGCCAGGATGTGTGCCAGAGATGCCTCTCGACATCTCGGTTTGTTTTTAAATATGGAAAATTTTAGAATTCTGTAAGACCGACGGATTAACTGGATGTACTCAGTGAAGTCAAGGGATGTTTGTCAAAATGCAAATCGACTAGCGCATGCCAGATAACTCTGGAGGCATCATAGGACTATAAACTTTACATAAAAAGCAACTATGGAGAAATAAGATCAAGACTTTCTATGTATTATACTATAATGTCACCTAAGTATTCAAATTGATATGTGCATGTGGTTTGAAGTCAGGGTAGTGCTTTTGGGATTGCATCCCACAGCCATATAAAGGTTTAAACGAAATCAAAAAATGACTGGATGCTCATTGTATTACGTACCTGAAGGATAGCCAATTCACGTGAAATGTTCTGTAAGAATAGTTGACGTTTATTCGAGTTCCTTGGTATGGTGATATGGTAATATAAATATATAACATTCAGAATACAAGGCGTAAGATGCTAATACTAAAAAATAAACCTGTGATATTTTTGTAAATATATTTCATTCAATTTGAATTTTATATCAAACATAAATACCAAATTATATTAAATTTAGATGAAGAGTATAAATGTAAATATATATAAAATTTTAACATATTTCCGATCAAAACCACATGCGCCATAGTCCGGTGTATAATGGAATAAATTAACCACTTCACAAAGCGATTCAAGTCTGCACTGTCTACTCCGTACATTCTACGCCTCCACTGTATTTAATTTACGTACGCGATCTGTGTTTCTAGCAAGTACAGCCATGGCTACTGGTTTTTACAGCCGAGTTTATTTCACTCTTCATTGGGCACAAAGGCAAAATTTATATTTCTGTACAATGTGAGCTTGGAAAAACACTTGTTGCAAGCTTTTGAAAAGTTTTACAGAGCTTTTTGATAAATGTATCAGTTACAGTTCACAGTATAAAATTCATAATTCTGTCCATATTTTAATATAATATATAGTTATATGTGGATGTTTTTTGGTACAATTATTTTTATAAAATTAAATAAATTTGTTAAGCACAATTAGAAGCATATCAAAAGTATGATTATTAATAATGCTATATAGGGCCACAGTATAAATAAAATTTCACTTATACCGTTTAACATAGTTTTTAGTTGTAGAAGTTTTCGTAATTAAATATATTGTTGACTATTGAAAAACTTGTATATTTAATTGTTCCAGTGTAAGAAACGTGGACTTACTGACTATGTGGAAATCGGTGGATCGACTGGTCTGGATTCATCTAAATTGCAGATTTCTGAGGCATTTTGCGGACTTAATTCATCTCCAGGTGAGTTTATTTCATTTTTATTATTTATATCCGTTTATATTTAACAAAATGTGATATTAAAAGGTATGAATTTTAAATTTGAAAGTAAACCTTTTTTCTGTCGGAATATAAATTCCGCCTATGGCCGAACTTCTCCACTAACATTGAAATAAAACTTTTCTCATAGTAAATTACTCCTAAATTTGACCGTTTCATATGTTAATTTTGACCAGAGTAAAAAATTTGCTGTGAAAAATATCGTCGAGTTGCAAACTTTATTTTTCAGCTTTCCTGAAGTTTTTTTTTGTTCAGGAAAACAGCTGAAAAATATATTTTGTTTGCGCGTTCAAGCAGATAGCAAAAAGAGTCGTATTTATAGATTTTTTCGTAAATCGTTTGAATATGCAAACTTGGACGCAATATGAGCATGTTATTTGATATATATTGTGTACTCAGGATCTTTTAGAACCCCGTTTTAGGAATACATAAAGGATCTGTTTATTGTTTGTATATGCATAGATTTTCATTGATATTGCAATATGTTGAACTTGAATGATAAATAACAGAGTATTGTACCTTCAACATAAGATTTACATTACTCTCTGCTATTATCAGAATGGTTTTAATGCGAACGAAACATACTATTACTAGTCGCGTAATTAAAACATAATATTACGAATCTATACATACATATGAAATTTTATTATAAAACAAAAGAAATGTATATTTATTTAGAGAAAATAATTATTACTCAAATATGCATTTAAGTTATAAAAAGTAAACTTGAAAAAACGTTTTTTATTAATAATTATAATTGTGTATACCTAAACCCTATTTGTTTACAAAAAATGATCAGCAAACGAAATAGATTACTGTATTGTTTTCTCAATCAATTCTTATTATTTAAATTACAATGTTTTACTTCTTCTTCTATTTTATCACAATATATTAAGATGATTTTACCAATAAGAATAAAGATATTCATATTTCTTACTTAATATTTTGGGAAATGTCTAAGTGAGTAGGTGCATTATTTTAAATAATTTATTTTTATAACATGTTCATGATATGTGAACATTAGACAGGAAATTTAATTATGGCTTTGTTAATACTATCACAAAATAAGAAGTATTGACAAAACCAACATATCTGTGATAACGAACATTGATTTATATTCTTATATATTCTAGTGTAGAAGACGTATTTGAACTTATATTATTAAATAATCAATAATTAGTAATAAAGAAGGAAAAATATGATATAAAAGTTGCAGAATTGTATATTCTTCTCTATTATAAACTTTCATGTAATAAATTTATGAGCTTTATGCTAATAATAATATAATATTCTTTTTAATACTTCAATGATAAAATTCAAGAAAATATTTTTTTGTTATTTATGATAGTCTTATTTGATTTACTGAAATTCAAATTATTAGATTGTTTGTGTAAATATGTCTATGCGTTTATGAATGTGTGAAATTTTGTTTTTTTTATGATTTGAATAATTTGTCTACTACAAATTTTTGTTTATTTATAGCTCTGTCATCAAAGAACATATTCTGCGAAGTGACCACTGTTCGGCTTGTATCTGGCGGAGATTACGAGAATTCTGTAACAATTGGATTGAGGAAACTGTCTTTCGATGATATAGCTGGTGCTTCTCTGGTATGTGCAGAGTAAGCAGAAGAATTTCAATGTTTGCCTAAATGAGAAAAACCCGATTGTAATTTATTATTAATAATAAATAAAACACACATCATAAATATATTGGTCCATTATATTAATAGCAGCATGAATACACAATACATTTTTGTTAACATTTTAAACAAACGAAATGCTTAACTTTAATACAAAATATTATTATTAGGAACAAAAGTAAAATTAAAACATTATAAAAGTAAACGGAAAACACATCTATTAAAATTCTGTGTACTGTATAGTTATTAGGTATTAATTTATATTAATTTAATTCATTATAAATAATATATAATAATATCTATTTGGAAACTTTGTAATCTATGAAAAAAGAAATGAAGAAACAAACAAACTCTGTGTTTTCTGATATGTTAAATGATATGTTGATTTTCATTTATTAGCATTATTAATTATTCATTTAAATAAGCATTTTATGCGCAATTTTATAAAAGCCCAATTGAGAACATAATGTATTTAAAATGAAATTTATTTTATTATAAAAAGCTAATATATGAAACATTACCAAATACTAAAAAAAATAGTTAATTTAAAATGCAATCTAGCTAATGATTCCAAAAATATAAGTTAACATAAATCATTTTTAAAAAAATCAATTTTAAGCTAAAAAAATCCAAAGACACTTCGAATTCGAAGTAAATATTTTACATTTCAAAACTTGTCTGTTGTTATATGTTATTACTCAGTTTTATGAGATTTTTTAATCAATAATTTTAAAACAAAATAAAATATAAAGAATTTGCATTATTTCACTTGTCTGAAAAGAGATAATAAAAACATGCATAGTAAAATGTTTATGAGCTACAAAACAAATATTTAATTTTTTAAAGTTTGGAATTAATGAACTTAATTTATTTTTATTATTCAGAAAATTAAATCAATTAATGATAAATGTATTCTTATAATATGGTAATAAAATGAAACATTCTTTCAATTATGCAAAAAATATAATTAAGAGTAATACAATATATAGTATATAAAATTTCTGGCTGTATAAATTTTAGTGGGTGTCTTAATGTTCTGTTAAGATATTTTCTTTTTGTCTGAAAAGTTATGATAATAAATCAGTTGATTCAATGTATGTAAAAACAATTTATCATATCTGTACTTAATTGGCAAATAAAATAAGTAATTTATTCCAAGAGGCACATGACTTGATGTTTCAAAATTCTTCCCTGATATTTTTAAAAAAACATGTGAAGCATATTATTTAAAAAAAATGTAGATGCTAGAGTATGGCAATATATCCCAAGCTTAAAGATGACAAACTACAGTAAACAAGATCTGGAACCGTCAAAGCAGATCTTAGTAAAAGCTTATAAAAAAAGAAAGACTCTTATTAAGAAGATTGGTTTGTAATCACTTACTAAAACAAACATTGAGTTTCCATAAACTTACATAATACTATTTTTAATATAGCCACATAAATTTTGTCTGCGATGCTGAGATATTTATAAGTAAATACAATTATCAATTTGTCTACAAAAAGAACACTACGATAAAAAAACTGAAGTTTAATACATTTGATATGGCAATTTTAATAACTAGTTTGAGCTACAGCTTATTTTTTGTTAGTACGAGTAGATAATTTTTTTTACTTAAAACATTAAAAGAGTTATTGCCACTTAGAGAGATATAAATCTTTTTTTTGCACCAAAATCAATAAATTAAATTATGATGTTTGAAAGAAAAATAAAACACAAATTATTTAAAACTCTACTAGAAAATGGAGCTTATAGAATAGAATAAAAACGAGCCCTTGACTGAAGTAGGTACACTCGAAAAGTTTTATTAAATTCTTCAAGTCACATTTGTTGTGATTTCTTTTACATTGAGGAAGTACCAAGCAAGATGGCAGCACAGAGCCCACCAACACTAAGCTAGAGGAGGACCAGAAAAAGTATAGCAACTAAAAAGATTGTGGCAAGACAAATAAGGTGATTTTAAAATTATATGTAACTATTACATTATATTACCTGTCTCGCTAAGTCATCATTAAATAATGATGTATTTAATCACACAAATAAATTGTTTTGTATAATGACATCTATGAATTTATTTTGGTAAGCTATAAATTGGTTAATTTCTCGGATAATTTTTTAGTATGGAATGTTTTAACAGTGTAAATAAATGCAGGTACGTAAATCAAAAGCAGAGTCTCGCGTGAAGTTTCACGAATAAATTATAAGATGGCAATTTACCGTATTTGTATAATTAAGTCTTTATTGTTAATCTTAATATAAAAAATATATTCGGATTATTAATGGCCAATTAAATATAATTCATCAAAAACACATTTTATGGCCCATTATTTGAAAATTTAAATCGATAAATTTATAAAACGGTCACAGGACTGAATATACTATCATTATTCATTTAGAGTGAAGGATAAAGCGTATTTATTATTTATTTGTGGTTATTAAGGTCGATAAAGGATCGCAGGTACCTTAACGTGGTAATAGTTTGTCAAAAACCCATTTTTTAGAATTAATTTTGTTTGCTTTTTTTGATAGTCCTAAAGTAACAAAATTATTCATTGTTTTAAGTCTTTATTACAAATTGTTTATCCTATACCCATCAGTGAAAGTTTTTATCGCGATGTTTAATGTTAACTAAGAGCCAGACGAAATGATGCGTATTGTAACAAAAACAGTTCTGATTGAAAAAAAATGTTTCCACATAGCGTCTAAGTTGTAAGCTTTTTTGCACATCGACGCGTCGTCTAGATCTAGATCAGGGTTTCCTAACCTTTTCACACCTGCGGACCGGTGAAAATAGGAGAAATATTTTGCGAACCTGTAAACACTGAAATTTGAAATAATGGGAAAACAATCATTAAATCAATTTTTAGTAAAAAAAATCTTCTCGTATTTTGAGAAAGTAAGAATTTAGCTTAAATAATAAGTGTGAAAATTTTATCATTGCTGAAATAGTTGATAAAAGTAACTTTAATTTTGTTTTGAAAAGATGAAGCGCTGCATTGACATCCAACCCGTTTCTCAGATTTGCTTTTATTATTGATATGGCTAACCAAGTCTTTTCACATAAATATGTGGTCGAAAATGCAGATAATACTTTAATGTCTTTGTAACTAAGGAATGGACATTCTTATTTTATTAATGATATATCATAATTATTTTAAGAAAAAAATAAGATGTGAATAATAAACTTGGATTACATTTATTTTTAATGACAAGCATTCGCGGACCGGCGAATATCCGCACGGACCGGCAGTTGGGAATCCCTGGACTAGACAAGACTTGATACTAGGATAAGCTTAATACTGCGTTGTATATTACTTTGAATGATAATGATAGTAATTCAACATTATTTGAGCCATATTCAACTTTTTAAAGCCCGTTTTATTGTATATAAGGAAAGCATTTAGAAGTTAAGAACTAAGCTTTAAAACAAATCAAAAATATCGCAATGGTTTAATAACAGTAAATGGTTGCCCTAAAAGCAAAAAAGATTTGTGTGGTTTTAGCGGTTTGAAGTTAAACATGTGGTTTTATTTGAATTTTTTTCTTTACACGACAGGAAAAAAGATAGATAAATCACATTTGATACAGAAAATAAAGGCCTCATAAATGTTTTCATCTTTTTTCAATCTAAAAACTATTTTAGCAAGTATTTCCAAAAACTTGATTTTTGCGCACGTACTCTCTTGATTTTAGGAATAAAAAATTTGGTTTTAATTATTCATGTTGAAATATATACAAATTAATGGTTTTCGCGAAATTATTTAGGTTTTTACCATACAACAAACGTATAAAGACAGCGTACTAGACGATCAAACAATTTATTGGTATAATTAGCAACCCGGTTGATGATATTGACACAATTACATTGTTAAGACTTATGTTATGACCATAAATTTACCATAAAACAATATGCTACTAATATTTATCAAAGTTAAATGATTTATTTCCGAATTGATAGGAGGCCATTTTTATTTTGTTATTTAAGTCAATCGTTTAATTTTTGTTATTTTATGGCAATCTCATTAACGATGTTTAGTATTTGATTTCAATACGATACCTTATTAATTCTCAAATATAATTTAGAATAAATTATGATATGCGTAAAGCCTTTTTAATTTTTCATAATAGAAAATGCTATTTGACTTGTTACTTTCCTCTGAATAACATAATCCGCAGCCTTACAAATAATCATATTATATCATATCAATTATTGAAATTTAATTCAAATATTAAAGGCTATAAATTTAACAATATTAAAGTATTTGACGTCTCCAGATATTACTAGTTTGATTTCTATATCTGCTTGACTTTAAAAATGCAATAATGGCTACAAGATTGGGTGTCTATTTTATTAAGTGATTAGCTTAAAATATTTATCAAAGTCAAATTTTGACAATATTAAAATCCATATAATCCATTACTGAAATGATCATTTATATATTAATGATGAGATTCATATACAATTTGCTGATAACTTTATACTGTGCTTAACTTTATTTTCTACACTTAGAAGAGACACAGTGGAAAAATATATGACCTCTATTCAGCAACGCATATATCGATCGGTATTCAATAAGGTAATGGTTCCACTTTTTAATAGCAAATGATGGTAAATAAGAAATAATTAAATAATAATAAGAATAAATTAGATACTTCTGTTATCGAGTTTTGGTATTCTGCTGCATATTCCACATTAAAAATAACATATAGGGTACAATATATTATAATATAATATATA
Source organism: Rhyacophila evoluta (assembly GCA_022683975.1). Lineage (NCBI taxonomy): Eukaryota > Metazoa > Arthropoda > Insecta > Trichoptera > Rhyacophilidae > Rhyacophila > Rhyacophila evoluta. The sequence goes on from JAGVSQ010003985.1 coordinate 15,497, forward strand.
TATAAACAATATATATAATAAATCAGAAAACCTGCGCGTGTGCTTATCTGTCACAAGAAGTTTTCCCACTTGATGAACTATGACGACATAACATTTTGACTTATATTTTTAAGTAATCTTTGTATCTTTTAATTGTTAACACTATCATATATCATCTATAGACTAAAGATATTACACGCAGCCAAGTATTGAAATAAAATTCAAATAAAGAAACGAAAAGTAATAATATATAATTTTACGTCATTTTCACATTTATTATACTAATTTTATATTAATTTATTTTTTAGTTAGTTAAATAGTTAAAAAACAACCATTATAAAATATCAATTGATACGTGATTAAAGGTAGAAAACCATGGTTTAATTTCACTCCACTAAAGTGGATTTTTTCGAATCACTTTCAAACACCAAAAGCTTGCGTGACAAAGAATTTCATCAGCCGAATGAATCAGAGTACCATTAACTATCTATCTCTTTAGGTAGGTAAGTATTTACAGTAGCCTTAAAAATTTCCATGGCCATTCTCATGATAGCCAAGTATGACCTTATTTGTAATATAACTTTTATCTATAATATTCAAACAAAGATATTCAGTATACAAACTTTATAAATATTGATTCTTAAATTTTCAATTAAATGAAATTATTTTTTTTATAAGGTGTACGAATAAATGGAGGTTTTAGATGACACCTTTTATAAACATGTAACCCCAGATTATAATACTCCATAAAATTTAATAAAAACTGCGTAATATATTTTTAATTTTATTCAATATATTATTAGTCAGTGTAAAAGTTGTAAAATATTTACAAGCTGTACGTGTGTATATTTTTTTATATGGATTAAATATTTTCTTAAATGATGAAACGTATAGATCTCCACAGTCACACATTTTTGATACATTGTTTTCTACAATACATATTTATAAATTAACTGGAATAAATAAGTTTATTATTTATATTTATATTTTTTTATTTAAGCTCCACGAGATATTGTTTAATAATTTTCAAAACTAAATGATCAAAAGCTTTGTCTCTACCAATTGTTCTATTGAAGCAACAATGGCTTTCATGAATGTAGTAATTTTTATCTCGCAACATTCAATAGTATAATAAACAAAAACTTGTCCTAGTATAGTATTAAATAAAATAAATAATTTGTGAATCAAAAATCAATTTTTTTAGATTGCAGGTTGATTGACTTTTTGCCAAAAGAATTCACTGAAAAAGCTGACTAAAATAATACAAAAAAGCTCGCCCAAAATCGTGTTTCAAAATTTGAATAGAGGCAATAACAAAGGAATCGATATCCTATATAATAGTATTATCGATTTGCATTGTTTTTTTCCTCGTATAATCCGAGTAAATCAATTGATTTCATTGTAGAATAGCATGCTTGCAAATTTATTTTTGCCTGAATTTAACAAACCAAAGAAAAAAGCTTTACAGTCCTAGTTTTTATAAGTACATAATGAAAAAATACTGAGAAAGTTCCGCTGAAGGAAAAGAAATTCTAAAAATCGGTCTCATAGACTAGTCGAGTATACTAAGGGTCAATCATTTTAATTTTTCTGTATTATATAATGAATACTTTGTATGGTATAAAGTAATTTTTATTTTAATAAAACCATTATATATTTTAAACACTTACTTTTGAATATTATATTCAAGTTTTCATTTTAATATAGAAAAATATAGTAAATACATCGAAAAGTAACAGTTTTTATAAATTAACAAATCACTTAAACTATTTTACACTACTTTATGGTTTTCAATTTAAAGTAAATGTATAATTTTTTTTACTGTATAGAAGTTATTAATCGTTATTATTGGTGTATAAGGGGTGGAATTGGTCCAAAGATCTAGATATCCCGGGATAGATTAAAAATATGTGAGATCATCAAAACCATATCACGATCTAATAGAAGCTTTCATCCAGCAGTAGATAATAGACGTTATTTTATTTTCCGGTGAACCCCAATTTTAACATGCCGAATAATAAAATAATAAGATGTAGAATAGTTCGACTACTAAGCGCAAATCAATCTTGCATGTTTTATTTGATTATAAATCAGTTAAATATTATGTATTATTTTTTAAAATGCAAAAATTTTGTGTCAATTTAGGCAAAATGCCTTTTTTGCAAAGACATTATTTTTATCTCCGCATACTTCACATAAATGTGGAGCATGCGTATCTCCGCCTTATGAGTAAATGTCTTAAAAAGTTGTTTTTCTTAAGTATTGGCAGCCACTTACTAGTCCGAGCAATTGGGTATCCGATCTTACTTATTTGAATTTTTAGATTTATTTTTCCAGCTGTAAGATTTAAGCCTGTAATCTCCAGTACCAAAACACGTGAGCTTAAAAGATCAAAAACAAACTATTATGCAACGAAATTTCAATGAAATAGATTTAAAAGTCTATAAGGGATTTAAATAAATGAATTTTATTAGAAAGGCAAAGATTTAATCCATGTTTTCATTTATCAGCCCTGGAATCGTAAGCCTCCATTGTTAACACCAGCAAAAAAGTTTTTCAATCACGAAGAAACATTTTTCTTCGGTCGATATAATGGAAAACGCTGAAAAGATTTCTTTTCATATCACGGATATAGTAAAACTGCAACATTACTTAAGAAATATTATCATGTTTAAATTTTTGTTGGCAATCTGAGTTGGCAAGAGTTTTCAATTGCATTCAATTTACGAGTTGAGTAATAACTTTTCTTAAAGGATTTAAACGCTACAGCTTAAATTTTATTTTACTATTCCTTTGTGTATTCATACTAAGATATAAACACAAACTAATTACACGTTCCACATTATGTTAAATATATTATTATTAAACTAAATACTTGTAATTTTTTTTCGAGTCAAACAGTTACTGTAATATTATTTCTTTCATGTGGTAATTTGAACATGATTATACATTCTAAAAAATTCAATGTTAATAAAACATATTCAGTAGAAATATATAGTAACAATAAACGGAAAGCCCTTTATTATAACCTACAAATTAAAGTATACATTTCTTATTCATATTAAAATTAAATTGTATTGTAATGTATTGATGAAGTCACCGAAAGATTAGCGTTAGCACTTCAGAGTTTTTGGAATTCTTCAAAGAAAGCATACTTTTTTTCACGCAAATTGACCGTCAGTCATTGTTTCAATGTGATCTATTCCTGTATCTTTTGATTTGAAACAAATATGCAGCTAGAGATGTAAGTTTGTAATTTTTGGCTCACAAAAATGTACGATAGCATTTCATCTAGCGAAGGAGAGGGCATAAATATTTTCAAGAGAAAATCCATATTTCAAACCAAAATCTAAATGTGTGTGTCTGTTGTAAAAACTCCTTCTAAGTAGTAAACAGAAGTTAAATTGATTGTTCCTATGTTATTTGGACTGTTGTGTCTAGATAAAGTATTTTCTAGACAGAGTGAGTAAACGTATTGTATAAAACCAAGTATCAAAATAAATTTATAAAAAACTGTTATACAAATATGATGAATGTCTTGCTTTGTTAAAACTACAACCCAAAAAATCAAAATATAATTTACCTCAATCTTAAGAAAAAAAATCACATTTATACTTTAAAACAAAAACTACGTTTGTCTGTTTGTTACAAAAACTTCTTTGAAACGGTGAACTGTAGCAATGTGAACGCTTTCCATGTTTTTGACTGTTATTTTAAGGTTAATTGTTATACGTTTAACTTTGAACATTGTCTCCGGCGATTAAAAAGAAACTAAAAATATTTTATACAACCGAGTTTTAAAATATATTTGTAATGACAGGGGGAATAAAATGAATTTGAATGAAGAATGAGTTTGAATCTATCTCCGACAAAGCCGGGTATAAGAGTAGCGTTATGTAAAGTAAAAAACCTAACAAATTTAATTTTAAAAATATGTATGCAAATACAATTTGCCAAAGTGATATAGTAGGTACTAACCAATTGATAGGCAATTGACAGGATAGAGTAAACAAATAAAATCTCCAATATACGATTCAAACCCATGTCCATGGTGCCCATATTAACGATCGTGGAATCCTCCATATTTTATGAGGTGACCCTAATCCTTTCGGGTATCTTTTTCACCCTTACACATATAGAGGCAATTTTTATATTAGAGAAAAATAACAAAAAACGAAAATCTGGGTCTCTAGAAACGTGAATAAAAATTTGCATTACTTAAAATCGATTCTCGTAGCATTTGCGATCGATAATGTTGTCTCACGTACAAAATAAAACATGTGAATGCAAGTTTATTTTATATTTTTAAAGAAATCATATTTATATTGACATGAAATTGTTTTTTGTACTGTAAAATTGTACCACTTCATTTTTCTTGTTTGATTATCGATAAATTTACCAACCTAACGTTACATCTTATAATATTTATCAGGTGCTTTCAAACGTTGCATCAATATACATAAATTATTTAATTATTATCTATAAATATAAAAATGAGACATGGGTTTTTTTTAAATCTGGTGTCAAGAGTATGTTTAAAGTAAAGCGTTGAAAGCAAGGTACGCGTAAAAATATACATCGCTGAAACTATGCTGAAAAATATTTTTGTTTTACTGTTATATTTAGAGTAGGTTGGTTAGTTATTATATACATATTTACTTTTAGCTAGGCTATTTTCCATTTATAAATTAAGCGGAGAGAAAAAAAATAGTCAACTTAAGCAATCTGAAAAAAAAATAGAATATTAAATGTTCAAGCTGTCTCCCCGGTTAGCGTAGTTGGTAGCGTGTGCGCCTAGCAATGCGGGGAATGCGGGCTCGATTCTCGAAAATGCAGGACTGGATGCCCATTGGGTTGAGTAATTGTCTGATAAACAATTC
>JAGVSQ010003986.1:0-20354 GCA_022683975.1 Rhyacophila evoluta
AAAAAATAAAAATAAAATATAAATAAAAATGTTTGTTAAAAATCTTAAATCTCCAAAAGTTCCTCACCGATTAATGTGAAATATTGACACAACGTTGCATTTAAATACGCGGGTGTTTTTATGCACCTATTATTAATAGATGTTACACCTTTGACAGGTAAAAACAGCGCCACTTAACCAGACTGAGCCACAGCAACGCGTGGCCGGTATAGCAAAAATAAAATTTCTCAGCCTTTTTAAACGGTTCCGTACTGCAAATATAACAATTCATCGCAGTATCTAAAACTTTGTTGTCACCAAAACATTAATTTCACCCTTGCATTAAAACGAATGCAAAGAATAATTAATATCTACGGAAACTTTTGACACCGCTTTCATTAATTACAATTTCAACAATGAATCGCAAACTTTGGGAACAATGAGAAAATGTTTTACAAAACTAATAATGAAATGATGAAGTATAATTTCTTGAAATAATGGTCTGCCCGATATTTTTGTTTTTTTTTTACCATATCCGCTTCGATATTGGACCATGATCGGCTATGTAAAGAAAAACGGACGTAACCAACACATAACAAAATTTACAGAAGGCACAAAAAATTATAATCATTGATTTCGGGCTAAATTCAAAATATTAAATAAACAAAGCCTTAAAATGCATAAGACTAAAACTGGTGTTTTATTTACTCAATATGACATTAATTTAATAAATTATTTAAGTAAAACTACTGAAATTGATGTAGTGGAAGTCCATTTTTCTGGTCATAATATAGAAAGTCCATCCTTTTTTCAAACTTATAAGATAAATTTACATACTTATTCGGCATTTATACCTTACACCTTTTTGACAAAACGTGTATGAAGTAATTGTGTTTATCAAAATAGCTATTTTGAAAAATCTGAGGGCTACATCGTTTTTCCTTTTCACAGTCGATATAGTTTGGCAGATATTCTACGAGAATTACATGGTTGTCAATTTCACAACCAATTCAATACGGATATTTATTTAACATTTCTCTGACAAACGGCTATAAAGATACATTCTTCTTCTGCAACATCCTATTTGGAGCAAGTGACCGCCACATGATAACTCAAGGATTTTATGTAAAGCCGTATGTTGCCTTGTATTATACAGTCTTCCACGACACCGTAATCTCACTGATCAAAATGAAGGATAGGCGGAATTCAGGAGGCATCCGCAGCTCGTGTCTCAATCAGTTTCAGAACTCCTGCATGGCTATAAACATGACACGGTGCTACCCCGATATAAGTTTGGTTATATATATTATGATAAACTATTTAATATCGGTCTGTATGTCACTGGTAACTACTTGAGAAATCGTAAACATTAGCTGTGCCACAAGTGATGCCAATGCAAGTTTATATTTATCGAAATTACTTAAACTATTGATATCTTCCACCTAAGTAAAAGTAAGTTTAGATGAATGTTGAATGAATTTCTATAAAAAAATCAGTCTAACTCTCGATAAACTCTTATTCTTTTTATCAATTCTCTTTTTATAATTGTTTATATTTACCGTTATTTATTCACTTTATTTTCAATATATTTTACTGAAACTCTTTTATTATTGCTGTTGGCTATGCTGTGAATGACTTAAACTTATCCTTTATAACGTTCTCAACATATGAAATAAAAAAATACATGAAATGAAATATATCTTCCATATAACTTCTTTTTAAATATAATGTGTGGCTCCCACATATTTTTTTCTTTAGTTTCATGCTATTATTCAAAGAAGTCCTAGCAAAAATATCACGTTCCAGATTTTGTAATTAATCCGACCTGAATGTCATGAATGATGAGAGCTTTCATATTTTTTTGGTGTGGGAAAGAAGAAGAAGAGGCGACATCAATTCTACGGAAAAACAAGTCCTTCTTTGTTGCAGCCTTAAATAAATGTGGCGATCATTTGTACAGCGGCGTAGAATGGAGCAAAATGAGGTCAACTCTTACAACTTTCAATTTTCCCATCAATATTAGTTTTTGTTTTAAGGCTGTATTTATTGTGCAACCGTACCAAATCGGATTAATTCGACAGAACCTTTTTTGTATTTTAGTTCTACTTTTATTGATTCAATCGCGCATTTGTCACATTAGATGTTTAAAACTTATTTAATTCACACGTTAAGAAAATTAAAAATCATCAATTCTTTTTATTACTTTTATAAAACATACAAAAAACATGAAAATTTTAAATTTATAATATGAAAAAATATTTGAAACTAAACAATTAAAAATAACAATAAATAATAGCAAAAGGAGACATAGAGAGAGAAAATACAGAATGGTCTACAGTGTGTTAGACAAATCCTTATTTAGAAATTTATAAAACGACATCGAACCACAACTCTCACTCAGGTGGTAGACATCAATAATCGCGGTAATTTCGTTTAATTAAAAATTTCTCCATTAGCATCATTTCAATGAATAACTTTTAGACACTGTTTTATAATCGATTTCACTTTGTGTTTTAATTACCAAGCCTGCTTTAATATTAGAATATATGTACCTTCATTTTACGAAGATATCTACTTTAGAAAATGAGGATATGGATGTGGATACTTATTTTGGGTGATATTTTCTACAAAAATTTGTTACCAACGAATATCTTAACCCATTGGGTGTGAATTGGATATAGCTTAAATAAATTATAAAAAAAATAATCTTAGAAATTTGAAACGGAAAAAGAACGTAACCAACATAGTAAAAATTTTACAAAAGGCACAAAAACGTAAATTTCATGATTTTGGGCCAAATTCAAAATATTAAATAGATACAACCTTGATATGAATAAAAACTGAATAGTGAAAAGGTGGTGTTTTAATTACCCAATATGTAATTAATTCGATAATTTAAGTGTTGTTTTTTTTTGAAGTGCTGCATTAAAAATAACATTGAAAGATCATGCAAATGCATGTGTGAGTAAGTTTGTTTACACCATATTTGTTCCCATATGCATCTACACAGTGTGAAGATATCCACTCCGAAAGTTGAGTATATGGACATCCGCAATGTAAAGACGTCTTGGCGAATTATTCTTTACGAGAATTTTTATCAGACAATTATTCTACCCAGTGGGCATCCAGTCCTGAATTTTTAGATTTTTAAAAATCCGTCAATCGTGGGAATCGAATCAGTATCCCCAGATTGCTAGGCGCGTACACTAACAACTACGCTACCGGGAAGAAAGTCGGTGTGAAAAGTGAGTAAGTGTTGCCAACTTAATGATATATTTGCAAAAATTTCGTGACTAACTTAATTATCATATACTGAAATAGGAATTGACCATTAGTTTGTTAAAGAAAAATCAATAATATTGATGTGGTAGAAGGTATTCTTCCAGGTCAAAAACTTGCCAGTCTTTCTTTCAAATTTAAATGGTATCTACACAGTAATTGGGCATTTGTAGCTTACATCCTTTTGATAGAACAGGTTAGATTGTGGTTATCGAAAAAAATATTTTTTGAAAAAACTGAGAATACGTCATTTTTCAGTCAATATGCTTATGAAGACATTGTAATACTATGTATTATATTATTATCAATAATATAGTGTATAATATAAGTTAGTATTTTAATCATTTATTATCATGTTTTTTTCACAAATTAAATCAGATTTTTCATAAAATATATGCGTTTATTCTAACATACTCAAGTAATAAATATCAATTAAACATATTATCTTAAAATACCAAGTCAAAATCACATGAAAACCTACCATAAATCTAAGATCCTCTATCGGAGGCTCAGCATACGGGATGCCTTGAAAAGAAAAATATCTCTTGCCCAGATTGACAGTTCTCGCTATTCTGCCGGTCAGTTTTCCTTGGGTAATTTGTAAATGTATCCTCTCAAAGAATTCCTCTTCGCACGCCACTGATAAATAATATATCCAGAAGACTAACAATGCGTACAATACACTTTTCTTCGTCATTTTATCACAATAATTTCAATATTCATGAAATATTACAACTTGTGTTTGAACTTGAAATTTAACACTACACCATCAGAATATTTTTTAATCGACTATCGATTGTTTTCGAATATTTTTTTTCAAATAATTTTAAATATATTATATTTAAAACAAAGATACTATGTCGCTTAGAACAAAACAGTATCTCGTATTTATATCAGCTGACACAAATTTTACACATTACACACGAAAAAAACTTTCTTAAATCACTATCTACAATCAATCAAATTGAATATTTTTTATGGCACTATTATGTTATCATGTTCGTACTAATTGTCTGTCCAGTAACGCAGAGATACGTACAAAAAAAACCTTATATAGTTGGATATAGTTAAGCAGAAGTCCAGGCCACATAATAACTAACAGGAGAAAAACGCGTTTGAAACTTTAAAGAAACAAATTAACATTTAGTACGAATTTTATATTATTAAGGCTGTAATATGAAATTTAAATACTTGCGTGAAATAGATTACATATTTCTTGATTGTTAGATTATTTAAAAACGTATTACTTTAAAAGTTATTGAATGTTTTGTGGGTGCTAATTTAAAAATTTTTCGTTTTGTGCTTGGATTTGTATTCATATTATATTAGTCTTTGTCCTTAAAACCTTGAAATTGGTTACATTTAGTGTATTTTGTTTATAAATAAAACAATATATCGATACAATACAACAATATATACGGACTTTATTGGAAAAATGTTAGAAAATAGCATTATGATAATTATTTTAATTGAGAATAGGTATGGTCAAAAAATTATTTGTAATTAAGTAACGTTATAATTAAACTTCAACGCCGAAAACGATTGCATGTCTTTGTCATATCAAAGTATGTATGTTTTCGAAGCATTTTATGCAATAAAATGAAAATTTTTAAATGTGGCTTGACGTCTTCTGCTTAACTATATCCAATTACAAATCGCCACATATATTTTGATATATATATGTCCGGACTTGGACGCCTATTGGGTTGAGCAATTGTCTGACAACCAATTTTTGAGAAAAATAATTTAACAAGACGACATAATATGCATATCGCTTGTAACGCAGCAATATCTCGTATACCACACAGTAAAAAAAACAAAACACGAAAATTATTCTCTATGGTCAGTATAATTAAATCAAATATAGATCTCCGCAATGTGAAGTATGAGTTTTGAAAGATTATTTTTCACCAAAATTGTTTGTCAGACAATTGCTTAACCCAATCGGCATCCAATGCTGCATCTCGTAGATATGGGATTTGCAGCTGTCTTTAAAAGTTTATTTTTAAGAAAATTGGTTGTCAGATAATTTATCACTCATTAAATCATTATTAAAAAAAAGTCTAGATATGTCTTTAGTGCAAAGATTTATAAACCCTCCTTTAATAATGGACAGTTTTATACGATATAAATCCATATGCTCCACTTTTGGAGAAGGCATAGTTAAAAATAGCCGTAATGTAATGGTTTAACAATCGACAGTATTAATTAAGCTGTATATTGTGTTATAGTTTAAATTATTAAAATCAGTATTAAAAATTAATTCTACACAATATATTATTAATTCATTTGACACAGTTAATTAAAAAACACTTATTTAACTGTAATAACTTGTAATACTTTAAATTAACTGTGTGTTTTTTCTTTAAATGTTACATTAGATCGTATTTCTTTGAAATATGATTTCAAACTGATGTAAATTTTTAAATATATTTTTACACAGCTGCTTAACATTATGCACAAACTGTTTGTGTATATTTTTATTAGTCACGGCTGCATACAAATAATGCTATATATTAGCGAAAAACACGTCACCAAAACGTGCGTTTTATTGTGCAACATATTTTCCATTCTGAAAGTCCACTTGGCTTTAATTTATCGCCCACTTGTAATTTTCAGGAATTTCAGAAATTTTCATTTAAATAGCACACATATTATTGCGACGATAAAACTGCGACTGAAATTCTTGCAATTATTAATAATTATTGCTTTTTTAACTACCCGGCACGTTTTGTCGCCAGTCGTTTTGGTGTATACTGTGACGTGGCGTACGTGACGTGGCGTACTTCAAAGTGCCATAACTATCCCGGGAATGGCTTCCCAAGATCCAGGTTGCCACGTATTAGAGTAAGCGTGAGCTTTGTTAATATCAAGCTTTCTTAAGAAAAAATATTTTTATTCACCTTTTTTAAGTTTGAAATATATCATCAATAGAAACCAAGTCGAATAATCGAATTGGCTTAGGGAGCCTTTCTCTTTCAATCGAAATATAAGGATAGGCCTAGATAGCGTGATTTGACTTCTGCAACTTGCCACATAAGCATGTTGGAGATTCTATATTTATTTTATACATGCTGTAACATTACAAATTATAAGTTTTATACATTAAAAACACGATATGGTTGTAACAAAACTATTAAAAATATAAAAAATAATAAAGAAAGAATTAATATATTATATATATACAGAAGAAAGAAGAAAGTGTCTACCAAGTAATTTAGACAGACCCTATTCTTATAATTTGTATAATAGTATCCATCTAAACTCATTGCCACAGGTGAAAGATATTAAAATCCGAGGCAATCTCGTTAAACATCACCATTGATCTCCGCATTGGCATGACTACTGGCAGAATAGTCCTGAATTTAGAAATGAAAAACAGCTGATGTTCTCGGTTTCTTATGTAGTTATCAGGGACGTGCAGACCAATATTGGCCAGAGCGGCAGAGATATCAATAAGACCACGCATAAGTCGAAAAAATGCATCGCCAAATACATATTCCCCCTTAGTTTTAAACTACAATCACTACGACATTATATTGTATATCTGTGGCTTAATTTTATTAGTCCCTATTTGAAATATTGGATTTTTCGACTAGTATTAAGAAATTATGTTTAAGCATTCCTGCATTGATATAATACTAGAAAAAACTGCGTATTCATCCATTATAAGCTCAACAGTGTATATATCGTCACTAATATTGCAGGAACATGTAACTTGATTTAATCGGTTAGAGTCAATTTTTAACTCACTAATTAATTTTCACCTCCCGCATCATTGCCAAATTTTTCTTCTAATACATTTGATTAAAAAACGTATGCAAAAATATGCCAATGATAGAAGAAATTGCAAAATATAAAACTATACTTTACAAATCGACTTAAACCAAAATATCAAGTTACGTGTTTCTACAATATTGGCGACGGTAATATAACCAGACATTCATATTGTATATTATTGAGGAAAAACATATAATAAATGAACTGAACAATTTATCTAGCAATATATTGATTGTAAACAAATAGATAGATATATGATCAAGTCCAATTAGCATTGATCAGATAATTGTGTGATGTATATCTGTGATCTAATAAAAATACAGATATATATTAAGTATGTTACTTGCAAATGGTACTTTAAATACCATAATTCGTTATTAATATCAATTTTTTGATATTTTAACATGAAAATATATAATAATAAAAGTAAGTATAAAAATTATATAATTACGTTTGTGATTGGAAGTGTTTAGCCTTCTGTTTTCTGATAAAACACACTAATATGTTATCATAGGCTGTTACAGTATTGTTTCAGATTAAAAAGTCATAAATTATCATTTTACTAACACAGCTGTTCTGTTCAATACAAAAGTTTTCATAGACAATCATTCACGGTGCGATGTTCTAACTATACTTTACCTACCGCTAAGTGTCGAGTCAAGCATAACTAAAATAATAACTTACAAGATAGAACAGTGTTTCTTAAACCTTTTTAATACGCGTTAAAATTATTTAATGACAAATTTGAATAGTTACATACGATGTTTATTCTCTTCCGGTGGGTGAACTTTGATGCTTGAGGTTGTGGTGTCGAATACGAAATGTTTTTAAATATTTAAAGAAACAAAACTGGATATTTAATTAGCTGGCAAATTGGTTAAAAATTAGTCCTTGTAAAAACTCTGTCAACATTTCGTAAATCTTCGGTTTTAAATATGTTTATACTCTATTTCTGGATTGTACATCCTCACAATATGGATATCCATATCGACTGTGGAAGAAAAAAGGACGTAACCCAAAGTATTTCAAAATAATTTTTATTCGATAACTAGAAAGTATACAACTTTATACACGTTTTGCCAAAAGAAAATATACGCTGAAAATGCCAAATTGGTGTCAAAATTTAGCTTTTAAGTGTGAAAAAAGGATGCCCTGTGAAATTTGTGATCAGGAAAAGGGGCTTCCAACATATCAATATTACTGTTTTTATCACCATAGCAATCCTTTTTAATTCCCAAACAGAGAACAAAATAAACTGAAAAGTTATCCCAAATTAGTATGAATGTGTATAACATGGACCGCATGTGACCGCTTTCATTTCAGAATCAATGCAGTACTTGAGAACAAATTTGAAACCGTAATAACGAATTATGAGACATTCTGCGAACAGCTAAATATCAAAACTCTTACGTTTATTGACAAATCATAATGGTTATAGAAAGATGATAAGGATTTTTTTCAATATTAAACTCGTCTTACTTATACTCATTTTATTCGTAATGTTTACGTATTTTTTGGTATCCTAAAAATATATAATATAATTAAAACAACTTCCACATATCATTGATAGATCTGTTTAGTATTATCGCTTCTCGGTCTCAAGGCTAAGATCAAAGTGTAGTAAAATAAACTATAACACTGTATTTAAATAATGGCTTTTAAAATAAGGCAATAAGGCGCACAAACGCACGTGTATCCCCATACTTATCAAACAGTTAATACAAAAACCGAGTAAAATATATTCGTAAATTATTAAATGGTAAAGGGTTATCTTTATAGTGAAATATTTTTCGATTCCTAGGTTGACAAGCACTGAATTTAGATACAGAAAATAATTACATTAATACGTGTATTGCTTCAGCTGGTGTTTTACTATATACATAGTGATAGAAAGGATATAAACGTTTATTCACAAAACATCACATAATTCTATAACAATATATGAACTTGGAATACATATTTACTTTTTGTGCCTGTTACACCTGATCACATCCAACGTGGCTTCGTTACAAGTGCGTGCGATTATAAATTGTTACAACCTGCGTCCCGCGATTCGTGTATTTTAGTATATCGACCGTGGAAAGGAAAAAGGACCTAACCCACACAAAACGAATTTAACAAAAGGCGCAAAAAACGTCTATTTTATGATTTTGAGCCAAAGTTAAAAAATAAAATAGACACAACATTAAAGTGCACGAAAACTCTAACTAGTGCTTTATTTACGCAATCTGATATTAATTTAATTAGACATTTAAGAAAATTCAATAAAATTGATGTGGTAAAAGTCATTTTTCTGTTCGCAAATTTGATAATGCATTATTTTTTAAACTCAAAAGCTATACCTCTGATACTGATTCGGCATTCGCAGCTTATATTCTTTGACAAAACTTGTATTTAGTTGAGTACATTGTGATTATCGAAAAAAGCTATTTAAAAAAAAATGAGAGTTACGTACTTTCTCCTTTCCACAGTCGATGTGTATTATCAATTAAAAACGTTATTTATATTATTATATGTTCAATATTGAATCATATATGCTCAAATGTGGATGTATTCCAATTAAAATCTGAGGCACATTCTTGCATAATTTCGTTTTATTTTCGTTTACGCCACAGTGTACATATAACGTGAAAACATGTCGGACATAGTGGTGAGAATTTTTTATTTGAATAAGTAATAAAAGACAATTTCACATTTCGTATAGAATTTTACAATTTCAATGCTTCCCAATTGATATGTTTTACCCAATTAAAAAATATCGTTTATATACAATATATCGACTATCGAATGAACAAATACCAAACACTCAATTTTTTTCAATAATCAAAATGGATATAACTTAATACACGTTATATTAAAATGACGTAAGCTGCAAACGCTGAATTAATTAAAATACAGAAAAGACATTTGTATATTTCTCTGTTACAAGAACTTCTCTCAAGAACTTAAGCAGTTAAGGCAACAACTCGAAATTTAACATATTATTTTGGCTGCCATTTTTAAACCAATTATGTTATTTTCAACATTTAACTTTTAAAAATATGATTATTATTATCGCTTCGATATCTGAATACATGAAATACATGTGTGTGAAGTACTGCGCGATGTGAATACAAGTCTTCACCTCAAATCAGATTTTTCATGAGAGCTTATTGTCAGCCAATTGGGTAAAACTTTTTTCAACGTAGCTTTTAACAGTATTAATAATTGAATAACATTATTTTGTTCGTTTTACATAAGGTGCGGTCCACCGTGATATTTTCATTCTACTTTCAATAAAGGCGAATAATCTGATGTTCAACAATAGACCAAAAATATTGTATGCAGTGAAGCATTGAAATAAGTTTGTAATTACAGGATAATCATACTGAATAATGAATAATGAATGAATGGGCAAAGCCGAGAAAAATAAAGATAGTATATATAATATATAAAGAAAAAGTGACTCAATCCTTGTTAGAGCCTTACGCGTGAAAGTCCTAAAGTCACACATCCCGAATCGCTTTTTAATGTCTTGTGTTTTTTCTTTTTGTTTTCAGCTGACGAGAACGGGTCGATTTCTGCCACCATCCCGGACCGGCCAGTCGAGCTTAAGAATTTTGCAAAGCTCTGTGAACAGAGGCGAAAGTTTCCCGTGCTGTACAGACTCGAATTCCAGGTAAGCTTTGAACTTAAAGCACCGTTCAGATTATACTTGTATTTTAGTCGAGTGTAGAGTAAGTAAGTACGTAAACCTGTATATACAGATAAACTGCGTCAAGTAATTGATTACAATAAAATTGTTTGATCGACTCAATTCACCTTGTTCTAATTTTTTAATAGATAAACGACTTTCACTATCTCTTAAAAAGTAATAAAAAGCTATAAATCATGTCTCAATATTATATTAAATTAAGTTAAATTCATTAGTTGTTCATAACTAAACTGTAAATTTATTTATTTTTATTTTGATACGTTGTACCTCTATTCATTTTAACACACCATTTACTAGTGTACTGTGTTTGTACTGTGGACATTTTTCTGTCAATTATAAACTTTAGTGGCGAGTAAAATACTCGCCAATCGACTTACAGCTAACATAATCTGAACGAGGCTTTCGTATTATTTACTCTACCCGGCAAGTTGGAATTCACAAAAGTTTAAGGGACTTACTTTTATCAATTTTAAGACTTGTTACGTTCACAACACGTTACAGCAGTATGTAACCATACTCGTATGTCATATTGTATTCATGGCATTGATTCCGACTGTTTTATTATTGGCATAATCTTTTATTTTATTTGTCATAATACGTTACAATTATTCAGCTAAGATTTTTAAACATTAACTCGCTCAAGTTTTTAAAGAAAAAATATACATATAAATCTGAAATAACTTTTTAAGAATAAGTTTAGATAGGGGGTTTGCTGCCGGTCGGCGAATGGTTGTCATTAAAAACAAATGTACTACTTACATTCTAGTATTCACATTGTAGTTTGTTCTTAAAATAATCATATGATATCATAAATAGATGATGAACATCCATCCATCCACAAGTTACCAAGACATTAAATTACTATCCGCATTAATATTTCTTAAAAAATAAAGACTCATAATAAGATTTAACTCACCGATAGCGTAGAGGTTAGTGAACACGCCTTGCATCCGGGGAGTGAGAGTTCGATTCCCATATCTGCTGGGTTTAAACAAGTCTGAAAATGCAGGACTGGATGCCTATTATATTGCGCAATTATCTGACAAACAATTCTTGTGACATGTGTTCACATTACTGAAATCCATCTACTCCACTTTCAGAGTGGACACTTCTCATTTTGTAGATCTATGTGCTCCACTTTCGAAATGAATACGGTATAAAAATATATTATATATTATTACTGTACTACCTGTATTAGAAATATGAAATTTATGAAAAATAAGAGTTAGCATTTATCCCATTTTATTGTGATAGTGAAACGATATAAAAAAGGTTGTCATTTTTTCATGAAGGTATACTATAAAAATACAGTTCAACTTTACTGAAAATACTCTAAATAAAACCTGAAGGTGAGGAAAGACATCACGCTGCGGAGATTCATTTACTCCATTTGTAGGATGGACATTTTTACACAGTGTTGATTCATATGCTTTACTTCCGGAGAGAATATTGGGGGAAAAATTAGATACCCGATAAATTGACAGATGAAAACTTATTTTCGCAAATTGTGGAGATCTATATGATCCACTTTCAAAGTGGTAATTAATCGAAAAAATATCATAGCACGTCAAGATAACGACAATTAAAAAAAAGAAAAACAAATTCTCCATGACAAACTATTCGTGTAAATATGAGAATTAACAATTGACAAACCCATTTATTGCTTTTCATCTAAATGAATTTCGACAACATAAACGC
This sequence comes from Rhyacophila evoluta, assembly GCA_022683975.1. Classification (NCBI taxonomy): domain Eukaryota; kingdom Metazoa; phylum Arthropoda; class Insecta; order Trichoptera; family Rhyacophilidae; genus Rhyacophila; species Rhyacophila evoluta. Next base: position 12,431 of record JAGVSQ010003986.1, read on the forward strand.
CATTTCGATCATATTAATTAATTGTATTGCATAATGTATTCAATTTACAGGAAAATTTATTACGTTTGGGTGAATACAGATTACAGAGCATAATGCCTTGCTTCAATAAGTCGTAAATTTCGTCGTGTATAACATAGTAATACTAATGTCGGTCTTGATAATTATGTTAATGTCAATCGTCTCTGAAACTGCACGTTCTTTGATTGGCATCAATGTCGATAGAGTTCAAACTGAGCCAACTGGACGCGGCCAACTTGGCGCAATATGACAGTTTAAAATGGGCAGTGGCTGATTTACCTATAGGCGCATCGGACGTGCACTTGGAGCCTCACAATTAAAGGGACCCCCAAATTGATTCCTTAAAAATTCCCGGATTAAAGTAGAAATTATTAAGATAGCGTGAAACTTTAAAAGAAAAAAAACGGCAGAATATTTACTTGACAGAATATTTTCCCTAGAATTATTTTTCAGACAATTGCTCAACCCAATGGGCAACCAATCCTGCATATACTCCACTTTCAGAGTATGTAAATTTCCGCAATATGAAGACATATTGATAGATTATTTTTTACGAAAATTGTATGTCAGACAATTGTTCAACCCAATGTGCACCCAGTCCTGCATATACACCACAAGAAATTTTGATAGATTATTTTTCATGAGAATTATTTGTTAAACAATTGCTCAATCCAATGGGCACCCAGTCCGAAAGTGGAGTATATGAATTCCCACAATTTAAAGACATTTCTACAGATTATTTTTTACAAAAATTGTTTGTCAGACAATCGATCAGCCCAATGGGCATGCAGTCCAACAAATAGACAGATGGGGAATCGAGCTAGCATTCCCCAGATTGCTAGGCGCGCACACTACCAAATATGCTACCAGCGAGACATTTTACTATTTAACATACTATATAACTATAATACAACAATATACAAGGGAAATAAAACATATTGTATGATATTATATTTTTAATACAGACTGGAAGAACATAATATTAGTTTAAAATTGAATAAAACAAAATCAAATGATAGTTTTTAAAATTAATGTAGTATTATTCTGATCTTAAATGTTGAGTTCTAAAACGCATTAGTTGCTGAATTGGCGGCGCCCAGTCGATATGGCGGCGCCCAGTTGTCCCATCCCTTCCAAGTTGAAGTATTTGCAAAACCGCTAGGCAGACGGTGCACGTATATCGCTGTATCAGTATTATAATAGGATTACGTATACACGAGATGCGCTGCCATCAACAAACAGATTGTGGTAAATACACCATTACAATATATTTAGAGTTATAAATGATAATTATATCACAGGCACTTCAGCGCTCCTTCTAACCCATAAATTGCACGGTGTGCTTATATGGCAACTCTTATATTATTATTTAAAATCAAATTGACTCCAGGCGAATTCAACTCATCACCGTGATTTTACATCCAGCTCTGTCAGCCTGGTCTGATATAATCTTCTACTCACTTACGTAGACTTAATTGCAGGATACTAATCACATCCTCTGAAAGTGTCTCCATATATCGGTTGAGAGCGAAATGTTTTTCAAGTCAACCATTTGTTCATTGCGGCTTGGTATCAACAAAAAATATTTTAAATTGAAAGTTCTCTTCTTCTCAAAAAGAATTGCTATTAACAAAGCTTAGACAGTTGTGGTAGGAATCACGCACACTCTAGTGTACGGCATCCGAGATATCTGAAACTTGCTCCTGGGATGGTTTCGCTCGCATACTGTTTGTGAAGATGTGATGGGTTTTGGAGATGAAAACAATTGTCGGGTTGTAGAGCACTGGAAAACATCTAATATTGTAGGAAATCGATATTTGGGGTCCGGATTATTTCGATTGTAATATAATTATTAAGACAGTCGAAATAACTATTGACAAAAATGTAGGTTTATAATTTAATATTCAACAAGTGTGAGATTCAGTTATTAAGTGGTACGTGCTCACGTTTTGACGTAAAATCTTACATGTTTGAGTACCACTGCTGCATTAGAAACAATCGCACGATCGACTAACTACAAATTTAGAACAGGAGTTTTATAAGTAGTTTACATTTACAAATTATGATACACACGTTTTAACTATACCCACTACGAAAGTGGAGCATATAGTTTTTAAGTATCTGAAAACTTATCTCAACTGATTGTTTTTCACAAAAATAACTCAATCAATTGCTTTTTGAAAGAAGCATCCAATACTGCATCTTTGAATTAATTTTTTTTTATGCAACCACAGCATTCGAACAAGCGATCTACGGTCACATAGTATGTACGCTTACTTACTCGACCATCGAGCGGCTTAATAATTCAATTATTATCACTATACATGTTTTTATCTATCTACATACAATATTTACCTTTTCTCGTCCTTTCTCGTATTTTTTATTTATATTTATATAATGATACAAATGACGAAGCAATGATCGTGCTCGAATAAGCAACAAACAACTGAACAATCAATACATTTAATTGTCTGCGCTCAATTATTTGTTCAGTTGTTCGTTGTTTTTATATTTAAGACTGTGAATAAAAACAACAGCAATTCTTTTTTGAATATGTTTAATATTAGTAATATATCGACCATTCAAAGGAAAAAGGACATAGCCGTCAGTTTTTTCAAAATAATTATCTGTACAACTTAATAATTACATAATATCAAACGGATGTAAGCAATAAATGCTGAATTGTTATCTAAATTAAGCTTTTATGTTTAAATAAAGAAGACTTTGAGAAATTTGTAATCTAAGAAAAATGATTTCCATATCATCAATTTTACTGGTTTTTCTTAAATAATTTATTAAATTAATATAAAATTGGGTAAATAAAATACTGGCTTTAGTATTCGCGATCTATAGTATCAATCTAAAATCATCAAATAGACGTTTTTCACCTCCTGTAAAAAATAAAATATGTAGGTTATGTCATTTTCTCTTTCCACAGTCAATATCTAAGTGTAAATGGATCCTTATTATGTAAAACTGACGAATTAACTACAATTTCACATCAATATTATCATATATTTTATGCCATATCCACTCCGAAAGTTTAGCACATTTATTTATTTTATACATGTTGTAATATTACAAATTATAAATTTAATACATTAAAACACGATATAAATATGGTTATAACAAAAATATTAAAAACATGTTGAAATATAAAAAAGGATAAAGAAAGAATTAAATATATATTTACATGTACAGAAGGAAGAAGAGAGTGTCTACCAAGGAAATTAGACAGACCCTATTCTGATAATGTATATAATAGCATCCATCTAAGCTCAATCTCACCTAGGTGGAAGATACCAATATCTGAGGTAATCTCGTTAAACATCACCACTGCTCTCCACATTGGCATGACTACTGGCAGGATATTCTTGCATTTAGGAATGAAAAATAACTGATGTTCCCGATTTCTTAGGTAGTTATCAGGGACATACGACCAATATTAGCCAAAGCGTCCGAGTTATCAATAAGACCAGGCATAAGTCGAAAAAAATGCGTCGCCAAATACATATTCCTGCTCAATTTTGAGCTACAATAAGAAAGCATGCCCAAAATGAAAACACTGGGATAAAGCCATGGATAGTATCCATACACCCTTAGATACAGAAGTTTCTTTCTTTAAATTTTAAATTTCTCCCGCTCTGAAAATGGAAAATATAGATCTCCACACTATGAACACTTATTTTGACAGAAGATTTTTTGTAACGATTAGTTGTTCGATAATAACATGACTAATTAAACGATTAGCCCTGCAATTTATTTTTTTAATCTTCACGCATTTGTGGGATTTCACTCGCTAGTTTTGACTTTGAAGCACGCTCGTTGGCCAACTAAATAATTAATTCAATACTGCCATATAAATTTAAGAAACACGCGATTATTATAGATCTCTACATGATAATACAATTCAAAATATATCATAAGCAAAAGTGTTTATAACTGAGTGAAAAAGTAAGTTGTATAAAAATTTAAATAATTTTCTTTTAGTGTTTATACACTTCTCCTTTTGGTATAATATAAATTTATGAATTTGGCCCTGATTTCGTTTTCGCACCAGGCAGAATAAAATGAAACAGTATGTTTATACTCCGTCATAAACCTTTGATGTGTTGCCATATTTATTTGTTCATCTCCCGCCGACGGACGCCGTCAAAGCCTTACGCGGGACGCCCTTTGTGAGCGTCACGACCCGGCGTCGTTACAGCCGGAAGTGCCTAATATGAAACAAGGCGGGAAATTAACGGAGGCTATGTGCTCCACAGTCATTTCCCCTTCAGGTTTCATTTAGAGTACTTTCGGTAAAGTGGAATTGTATTTTTATCGTATGCCTCCGTGAAAAAATGACAATCTTTTTTTTATATCATTTCATTATCATCATAAAATGCGATTGATACTACCAAATTATTGCATACGAAAACTTCTTTTTCATACATTTTATATTTTTAACACAATACAGTAATAATATATATTTTTATACCGTATTCGCTCCAAAAGTGGAGCATATCGTCACCAATATTACAGGAACACTTATCATGCCAATGCGGAGAGCAATGGTGATGTTTAACAAGATTGCCTTAGATGTTGATATTTTCCACCTAGGTGAGAGTGAGTTTAGATGGATGCTATTATATCCATTATTAGAATAGGGTCTGTCTAACTTACTTGGCAGACACTCTCGTCTTCCTTCGGTATATATATATCAATTCTTTCTTTATTCTTTTTTACATTTTAATATGTTTGTTATAGGCATATGTATATTGTGTTGTTAATGTATTAAACTTATGATTTCTAATACTACAACATATATAAAAAAAAATCTTGATATTTTTGCTTAAATCACTTTGCAGTGCGAGTGCAGCCATAAATTTTTTACAATATCTTGTATTATTTATACATTTTTGCATTAACAAATACGTTTATTAGACGTGCTTAAATTATGTGTTAGTGCAAAAATGTGCCAATAATACAAGAGATAGTAAAAAATTGATTTAAATAAAAAAATTGAGATACTTATTCCTGCAATATTGGCGACGATATGGATCTACACAATAGGAAAATGTCCATTCCGAAAGTGGAGTATATGGATTTCAGTAATGTAAAGACTTGTCTGCACATATTATTTTTCATGAGAAATGATTGCCAGACAGTTGCTCAAGCCAATGGGCATCCAGTCCTGCTTTTTTCATGTATATATTTTTGCAATCCGGTAGATGTGGAAATTGAACCCACATTCCCCAGATTGCGAGGCGCGCATGCTAACCTTTATACTACATGCGAGACAATAATATAGCCTGTCATATATTACACACAATAGAGCCTCTATAATTTGAATCTAAAAAAAGACAAACAATTCGTCATAATAAAATTGGTTTGATCACGTCACTTATAAAAATAAATTGATTTAGACTCATATTCGGAATTAAACAGGTCACTTATTTTGATAGCTTAATATTAATTAATTATTGATATATGAGCAATAAATCTTTATTTGCAACAACAGTATTAAGCATATAGCAATAAATTTTAACACTTCAAACATTCAAATGCCTTTTTCTACCAACTATACGATGGTGACTTGATTAAAATCAATACTACTATGACAAATTATCGAGGATTCTAAATAAGAGGTATTCAGGAAATGGAGATATACTATAAATTCACATGTATTAAGAATTTTATTTTCACTCTAAAATGTACAGTTATTAATACTACGCATTACCACCGACATTGACAGATATATAGATGTACAATTAATATAGAAAAAATACTATCTTTCTGTTGAGTTCTGAAAACTGATTTCAATTTTAGCAATTAAACCTCCATCTATAACTGCTTAAGTTGACATTTTTATCTCATTAATCTCTACGGAGATAACGAGTAATATGGAAATTACTAGATGTTATTATAATAATATATATTTTATGCTCTGCCTTGACTAAGACCCCTTAAGTATTTCTCTCTTTACTTTAAATGTATTCACTTCATTACTGTTTGCTAAGAATATTTATAAAAAAGCTATACAGGAAAGGAAGTAGAAAAAAATCTAAAAGCAACTTTCGATAGTTATCTCACTCTACCTGATAATTTATAAGGGATGCTAGAGAGAAATCAAAAAAAAAGAAATCTTCAAACGAGAATTTATTTTCTTTGCCTGGTTTCCGGTGCATTTTCTTTCCAGGTGATGCGTTTTCTTTATGGAGAGATGCAAATTGGCTTTTTCCTTTTTACCTTGAGAGAAATTTAACGGAAATGTTAAAAGGTTATGTTTTAAAATGAATGACACAAAGACGGCGTGGATATTACAGTTAACTATAAAACTAATAGTTGCCCAGTGATTAAGTTGGTAAACGTACATGTATTGGAGATTGTAGATTAAAATTCTGAGGCTGCGTAAGTTTTTTTACACAAATTTTTTTTCATTTAAGTAATTAACTGTTTGCCGAATATATTTGGTAATTTTTTAAGAAATATTTCCCGTGAAAAATAATCTACTGACATGGATTTTAGATTAATTCTCATTTAATTAACTTTAATTAATAACTGTCTAATAAACTGAAGTTTTACAACGAAAACCATATGCTCCACATTTGAAATAAACATATTTTTATTTATATTTACATCCCATAGTTTGAGCAATAAGTTATTAAATTTTGTTAACATTCTGTGTCTTAAATGGACTACTTGCATTAAGGTTAATTTATAATGTGAATAAAAATACTCTCAATCAAGTAGAAAATATTGATATTTAAGACAACTTCGTTATTAATCACAGGTAGTGTTTTTCGTATTGACATCACTTCTGTATATCCGAAACTGGTACACATAACGTGTTTTTTTTAACCATGTACTCTTCAATAATTGGGCCTGTGAATCTCCACTGTGTATTCATTCCAGCAAAGGAATCTCCGCAATGTGAAGATATCTACTATTCCTGTAAACTTCAGGGGAAAATGAATTAAGTATCTATTTACAACTATATCAAATAGGGTTGACTCGGCTATGCGTTTACTGTAATTTAGCTATTACATTTATCAATTCAACTGTATATATATAACGTTAACTGTACGCCTACTTAATGTGCTCACCACCCACGCGTCCCGTCCTTACACCTAGTCTTAATCAGGTGTATCCCAAAGCTCTGATATTGAGAAGCAATCTTCTTTATTTGACAAGAATATCTCTGGAGTAACGTGATGATCTCTTCACATAAATTGCTCCATTTTCTTTCCATCAACTTTTTTCACTCTATTTCTTTTAACTTAAGCACACTTGAGTGCATGGCAACCTAAATCTTAGGTAATTTATATTTATTTCAACTGCACGCCTATTGTTTTGGCTTTTAGACACAGTTTTATAAAACTATCTTTCTTTATATTTTATTAACCTTCTTGCTCCGACAATGCAGCATATTTCCAAAGATATCTACTCCAAAATTAAGCATTTAGATCTACGAAATGTGATAACTTATTTTGATATATTAATTTTCGTGATAATTTGGTATAAGCCAATTAATTAACACGGGGTTTTCTAAGCTATGTTCTATTGAACTTGAATAGGTGTCCCGCGACAATTTGGAAAGGCATTATACAGTGCAACACATTTAAAGAGCTTTTACTTCATATTGAAAGGCGAGTGATGATCAGTCTCCACTGATGTTTATGACGTCAAGTATCTAGGTATCACATGAAAGAGATATATTGTTTTTACCTAACCGGCTGACAAGTCTTGTCAGTTTAACGACAGTTGCCAATATTGAAATAACAGTTAGCTACGCTACTCAATATTTTTTATAAATCTGATAAAAAAACAGCTTGAAAATACGTATTGTTCATGTTATATTTTTATTTATTTTTTATACCATGTTCGCTCCCAAAGTGGAACATATGGATCAACACAGTGTGAA
>JAGVSQ010003987.1:0-20352 GCA_022683975.1 Rhyacophila evoluta
AGTATATCGATCTCCGCAATGTGAAGACGACTTGACAGATTATTTTTTTTTTTTAAATAAAAAAATTACATAATTATAATAAAGATTCAAGATAATTTTGAAAAAAAAATTAAACTGTACTAACACAATGTAAATCGGACTATCTTTTTATATGGTAGATATGTTCCGTCAAATATCATTTAAAATAAATAATGAGTGTGGATAGATTTTCTTTGTTTGAAAATCTATGAATATCAAAAAATAAATAAAATTATTTTTGATTATATTTAAATTTTATTTAAAAAATCCCAGCAATGATTATTCAAATTTGGTACGACATCGCCTCCATCACTTGAGATATCCAAAGCTTGTGTAATATTTCTTTTCAAATTTTCAGGTACACTGAATTCGAACAAAAAATGGGAGATGTAGCACAGTATTATTTTGAAACCGCGTGAAATGAGAGTCAAGTGTATATTTATTTTGTTTCAACAATTATTTTTCTGGTACAACAATGTATTTCAACTTACTTATATTCAGTTGTAATATGTCAGTAGCAGAAGTGATTTCATTTGCATTAGCATTGAATTGACCACAATTAATTATTGGCTGCATAATTTTACACATGCAACTAAGAATAGACAGCTTTTTATTATATTGGTAATTAGTCATCATGGACATGTTGTATGTATTAATATTTTAATGACATAAGTCCAAAAATAAATGTTTCTCCTTCTGTCTTTTTTAATTGCTCAATTTTCTTTTTTAAGTTTTTAAATCTTATCAATTTTACGATAATGATAGTCTGGTACATTTACTTACTATTTTATCCTCGAATGACTAAATTAAAGTTATCATTTGAATAAATCGGTGTTAATGGTAGAATATATTTTTCACTAATATCACATTTCATGAGGATGCTATACAACATATCATCATTGACAAAAAAACTCCGAAATCTGTTGAAATAACTGTCATTTATTTCAAAGGAAGACATCAATTATTAAATTTACTGCGTTATCAAAAATGAAGGTAAATGAAGATGGATACAAAATAAATGACGCAATGCCATCTAACGTACTTTACATAAAGCTATTTTTTCTTTACTGAATTATAGTAATTACTTTCGAGATTTAATATTCTCTCTAATTTTTTTTAATAATCTGCTACATAATCACTGATTAAACTTTACGTTAAAAAATATGATATATCTATAAATTCTTCTTTATTGGATATTAAATATTTTTTTTAAATCAGTACCATCTATAGTTTTTTGTAAACACTATTTTAATTTGAACAATTTTTGAAATACAAATAACAATGATTTCGAACAATTCTGGTGTTTTCTTTGGTTTCAAACAATTTCGATTTTTAGTGGCATCTACATTAATTCCAATCAACCATTATCAATTTTTCAGAATATGTAAATTATTAACCACGTTAGCCTATCAAATACTAAACACACTAGCAGAAATCTTCATAATTTTTAAGTATTATCTTTTTCTGCTAGCTAATTAAGACTCTAGTGACTTTATATTAGATGAAATCTTAGTGGCATTATAGCAGTAAAAAATATGTTTCAGCAACATTATATTAAATATTTTAACTTAAATTTAATAGTCTTCATTTTGTATGCAATTATTTTGTATTCGATATGCTGTTGATGGGTCCACAACAAAACAACTAGTCTATATGTTCCAACCAGAGATATGTTCTCGATATAAAAACCAAAGGGCATCCACTGCTATTCATAAAATTATATGAAGCCATTTTCATATAGGCCTCTTTCCACATGTAACAAGCATTTTACATATAGACCCCTTTTCCATCAAAATTATATCCTTTCTATATCTCTTAAACATTGTTTTCTAAACAAGCTACTTAGGATATAATCCAGTATTTTGAAAATTATCTAAAAACTATTTCCATGACCTAAAATTCAATACATTAAAAGTAAAATTTCTTTTTTATATCTCCCATAAAATTTGGTTATCATGTAGACCATTATTGGCGGATGGTTTCATATATTGGTGATCACAATAAAAATTAAGTCGATTATTATTTATGAGACCATTATCCATTTTTATTAACGTATTTGGAATTGTTAGTAAGTCCATTTGAATATGGTTTTCGAATAAAAATCTTGTGCAGGATTGATTGATGTGGTAGTTTGTGTAATTGATGTAATAGTATTGATTAAAAATTAAAGAGTATGTTCAACGTTAAAATATATTTTATTTCTATAGTCATACAATTTTTGTATTTCCTCTAATTCTACAATACATTTTTATTTGAACGGTAAGGTGAATTTACTATTTTTGAGTATGCATGTTTTGAAAAGTATAATTAAATTAATAAATAAAAAAACAGGAAACAATTTTATATAAAAAAATAAAATCTATGTCCCTACTTAGAGTAATATCAATTCTGAAAATATAAGCTAACATTCCTCATATCAGATTTTGGATATCATAAGGTATTAAAATAGTTGATATTTTATTTAAATTAAGTGAAGTCTACGAGATAAATTAACTTAATTTAATTTTTTTCATTTAATAAAAATATGTTTGTTTTATTCAAAAAAAGAACAATTTATTCTAAAAATTTTGAGTTTAAATGATTTAAGATTCTTCATGTAATTTTCATATTTGACAAAATTATTTGCAATATGTTTGAGTATAATAATTTTACATTTTTATTGCACTAAAAAATTTTAAAATCTAATAATTAATGGGATTAAAATATTCTATTAAATTTATCAAACGATTGGACTTGTACTGATAATTTGATATTTACTTTTTGAAATAACAAATCAAAAGTCTTTTTAGGAATATAATAAAAGAGAAGGAAAAAACTTTTGCGCAAATCCTTATATATTTCTTAGCTATGAAGCAAATACTATGTAGGTATTATGAATTAATACTATTGATAAAAATCATTTTTTTTGTATTTCTAAAATTAAAATTTTAGGCATTTAATTTAGGTATTACAACAATGTTTTCTCTGTCAATGTGTTTTTAGTATAATTATAGAATATTACTAAGTTTTTGGTTTGTGTAAATTGTCAAGCATTTTTAATACACTATTACTTATTATGAAGCAAGACATTTTGAATATAAATTTCTTTCTCTAATTTTTATTATGTTACATTATTTTAAAAAATACTAGGCAAAGCCCAATAGTACAGACAACCTAAAAAATATTGTTCACATTAATTTTTTTCTAGTACAAATAGACACGACACCAAAATTTTTCGTAATGTTCTTTTTTCCTCTGAAAAATAATCACATCAAAAAGTCAATTGTACTTTGTCAAAAACATTCCACTCAAAGCATAGTCTAATATTATTCATATAAAACGCCTATGTACCTTGCTTAACGATAATACAAAATATAATGTTAATATTTTAAACTAAATAACTCCAATTTTCGGTTGATTCAATAAGAAATCCGATCTTTCATTAAAATAAAGTGTATTTTGCTTATAAGCAAAATTAGCTCCTATTTAATGAATATTGATTTAATTTATCATCAAAAAAGATAAACTAATTTTAATTACTTATCTTATAAATTGGTTCATATATATTTTTTATAATATCAATCATTCACACGATTACTAGGACTGGCCCTATATATGTTTAACAATATGAAATAATACAACATATTATAATAAAAACACTTCTAATAGATGATAATATTAGTTTAAAACTATTGTTAACATGTAATAAATCCGAAATTGTTAATGCTTAACAATTATATTTAAACTCAACATAATTTGTCGATAATTATAATCTCTGTGCTTAAAGCAATAATAGTTAAAGCATATTTTTTTTTAAATTGTAAACTGTAAGATGAGTTGAAAATGATATTTTTGAATTAAATGTCTTTATTTACTGATATTATTGAAAAATAGCAATTTGATTAGTTTATATTTAATTCATTGACCAGATTAGTAGAATAAATTTTGACTTATTCTAAAATCTAAGTGCTTATTAAGCTTATCATGGAAAAGTATCATCATAGAGATAATTTGAAAATTTATCTGCTTTGAACGATCAGTTGAAAATAATTAATATGTTACTGAGAATCAAAGGTATTTTTATTTTTAAGCCCAGCGCAAAAGAGTGATTAAAGAGCATAATTTTTATGTTTCTTTAGTATACAGAAGAAAAGGATATACGAACTCACGGTATCTGCAATTGGTACAAAAACAAGTAAAATAGAAAGGGCTGGAAGATTTTGAGATATTATATTAAAATAATATTTTTAAAAAACAATAAATTTTATCTTCAAGGATATACAGAATTCTTAGGATCTTTACTGTTTGCTAATTCTCAAAGAAGATTTTTCGTGAATTTGCAAAAAGAGCTTGAATCAACATTACAATTATTTTTATCTTCATCAACAGTGATGATTTAGTAAACAATTGGATTAAATAAATATTTAATCTAATAGGCCTCACAGTATATTTGTTGTAATTTCTCAAACTCTAGGCATTGCACTATTTTTTATATCTTTGTAATACAAGAGCTAAAGATAGTGTAAATTGTACTCTGGAAAGATATATTATATTTTATTATATTCATTAAAACACAGATGTAGCTTTAGTGTATGTATTTTTTTTATATCGAATCAATATTATGATTTTATGAAAACAATATATAATTCTGATTTAAATGATCAGAATACTAGCAGGTAAAGATTATAATTTATGTATAATATTATTTAAATATTTAATACAATTCTATATTTTTATTTTCCTTCCAATTTCAATATAAATAAGTACATGCAAAAAAAATCATAATCTTTCGAAAAAAATCATTACGTTTTTTTAGACTTTTACAACCATTTACAGAGTCAGAGAAAGCTCACACATAATTAGATTGAAAGGAAATATTAAAAACTTTAAAAAATAACCAAGAGATGTCTATGTTAAAAAAATTTGATACAGTAACAATGTTATTTGATAATTTTCTTATTTTTAAAGGAAAACATTGACTAATAATTATGCTAAAAATACAATACATTAACCTTAATAATCTTACATAAAACTATCTTATTTAATTAACGCTACGTTTTCTACAAAAGTAAAAAAGGATCAAGGCTAGTATCATTCACATGAATCAAAAGTAAATTTTGATATGTATAATAATATCTATATAGATTACTGCGAATTTTAGTATCGATAAAATGTAAAGTGTTTGTAAACAGTGCATACAAAAGCCATAAAACTACATGTACAAATACGTTGCTTGAAGTTCTGTGTTGATAAAACATTTTTGTGTTTTTTTTATGAATGAATTTGACTAAAAATACATATCGTCTCAATGTTTGTTTCATTTTAATAGAAGAATTTTGTCATTTTTTCTTCATTATTGACATGAATAATATAATTATTCGATTGTCATATAATATTATACGCCAACGTTTTAGATAGACCATCATAAGAAGTGTGTACCCTCCATTACTAATAATACCAGTGATGGTAAATATTACTAAGCATAATGTTTAAGTGTACTATTAAAGCCTTGAAAAATCTATCTCTAGAGTTCTGTAGATATTAAAAAACTTACCAAGAATGCATCGAAAAAATAAAAGTGTGAAAAGGAACAAAATTCAACACAATAAAAAAATCTGTGTCAATAATATTTCATTTAAAATAGCACCACAAATTTGCTTGCTGATATTAAATACTTTTTGATAAAAGATTTGCAATTTATAACAGCACATATATTTAATTAAATAGATACTAAAAATAACAGAAAATTGAATAACAGATTCAACCATAAATTTGGCATTTACTTACAACTAATATTTTCAAACATTAATAAACAATTTTTTTACATAACTCACGCATATTTGAAGACATAAATTTTGATTACGCACTCATACTTGAAAATAATAACGGCTTTACTAAGTTCACAGTTATTTAAACAAAACGTATGAACAAATATACTTCGTTTTTGCTTAACTTATCTGAAAAATCCATGTATAATTTGACTGTTAAAATGTGCACATATTCAATGTGTTTTATAATTATACGTTGAATGGAAAACAATTATATTTTATATAATTAAATGAATTTAAATGAAAATAAAAAGGTGTTAAAATAAATAATACAGTAAAAAATAACTTTAGTAGTGGATTTAAAATTCTAACTTAGCTTTTACATTGTAATCAAACCAATACCTAAAAAGATTATACCATATCGATTTTTCCTTAAGGAAAATGAATAATATTCTGGTATTAAGAAGCAGACAAGTACTTATTATTTTCATAAAGCTGACACCATTTTTCTTAGACGATACTTTTTAAATATAATTTATTATCAGATATTTGATTTAATGCTATTAAAATTAATAAATTGCATCTATTTCACATGCCAATACATTATCCAATCTATTCTTAGCATTAAGATTTGTTTTTAATTCAATTTAAAGTCTATAACAGGACACATCAAATTAATTTTTTCACATTAAAATCGAAGGAGTCAAACGTGATGTTAAATAATGAAATTCTTAATATTCTATTTTGTGTATAGATTTAAATTTATTATAAAACACTTAAAGATCTCATTATATGGCTTTTAATGCAGATTTTGCATATTCATCAATTTTAATCAAACAGTTTTGAATTTTTGTTGACACAATTTGTTTTGTAAAAGATTTTTTAATTCAAATTAACATGTAGGTTACAGATTTTAATAAGCTCATTAGAAGAGTTTTTGCTTTAGATTAAGCTAAGTGTTCATTTTATTTAACTACAAATTTAATAAACCATTCATTAGATTCTACAATATTCTATAATTTTTATGGGCCAGCCATAAATGCGTCTTTTGATTGTAAATTTTCTACGCGTTTCAGGCGGAAAAAAGAAGTTTCTAATAATATAGTCATTGGTATACAAAAGGTGTAAATATTAAATTTATTGATAAGTGTCATCATAAGATAAGTTTCAATTAACTATAATATTAACTTGTTTTTTCTTCTATTTTAATATTATCTTATTTTCAATAACTTATGTACAAAATATGTAAAAGATTGGTGTAAAAGCGATAGTCTTACTACATTTTAGAACGTCTGTCTAACTGTTGAACTGTTAAATATTTTGTTAATGTGAACAAATAATTACAAACCTTTGAGAATACACTAATTTGAAAGAACATACAAGAAAATTTAACATATTTTAGTGTATATTTTAATAAAACATTTAGGCTGATTGAAAATGAAAAAAACATAAACATTCATAACTGATTTAGCTATAATATTACTTACATAGGTGGGCTTTTTTATATTTGTTCATATTACTGTATATCACGAAAGCTTTCCTGAAACCGTATATCAATCTAAATAGTGTATTGATAAACTTTTCATAAATATTTTATCGAATAAGAGAGTTTTACACTAAAACATTGAGTAATAGACATTATGTATATTTCCTCAATATTTATGATTATTTATATGAAAGAAAGTATTTAGGATAACAAACAGTTTGTATATAGATTTCTTTAACATGTTTTTAATAATGTATTTGATATGTTGTTTATAGGCGATTATTAAATATACAATTAAATCATTTGACCCTCACACTACCGGGGAGATATGGATATGATATGTAATTTCTATTCACAAACATTATCATCTAGACAAAGATCACAATAATTGACATTATGCATGACGAAGCAACACCTAACATTGTATTTATTCAGTTTTTTTAATTAAGGGAACTATTCTGACACAAATATTTTTAATAACACATTTTTGTGTAAAAAGTGACTTCTAAGAAAGTTCCCTTTTCACTTTTTTAGAAATTATATAATTTACTTTAAATAAAACAGATATAAGTCAAAAGCACATTGCATCAACAACACGAATGTATAATATATAAGGGTTTAATATTATACTAAATGCCCTTAATGCCACTTTTAAATATTATATAAAAAAAATTTAGGCGTACATTCATTTACAACAATTTTCCACCACAGTATAAAATTAAATATATAGATATTCTGCCAATTCTGAAGTGTGCAGATTTTTCCATTTACAGGGCTTTTTAAACATCTTCTCAAATTACACATTTTCATATCTAAATAATAATGTTTTTTTTTTTAATTTAATGTTTTTTATGGTTCTTTATTTTCTTAGTAGAGCCAAGTAATTGTGAAATATCGATAACGTGAGATCACTTTGTATCAAATTTTTATTGATAGGTAACTTTGTTTAAAGAGAAAATCATATACATTATATTGACAGGTATATTTTCAAATATATTTTTAATTGAAAGTTTGAAAAAAGAAAGATTTAAATATGTCATAGACAATTAGGTTTTCACCGCTTTGTTCCATATAAACTTAAATTATTTACCGTTTATTATTAAAAATAATGTACTTTTCGTTATCTATCGCTCGTGATCATTATACCAATAATCCCTCAGACGCTCTACATTTTATAATAATTATTTTACGTTCCGAAGTTGCAATTCGGTATTGTGCAGTGCATTTCGATTATCATCTATCTCTACTTATACCTTGTGGAGATACATTGCAAAATCAAACCTACAAACACATTAGGTATCTATTTGTATACCTAAATTTAGGCCTGCGTGCAATTTGCTCTACGAATTGTATTTGCAAAAGGTGTTTATGTTTTACCTAAAGCATTCGTTCTTAAAACCGTCTACGTATCAAATTAATTTATTATTTTGTCATCAATCACATTTGTATCTTTTTTTAATTACAGTGCCTTCAGCTTGTATTCGACGGCGAGATTTAAAATGGTTGTAAATAATACAACAGCTGTGAGTGAAGAAAATTCTATCAGACGGGTAGCACTGCTGCTTAGGGGGTGTGTTACAGCGCCCTCGCAAGGCTGGGCCGGCGAATCTGAAAATTAAAACGTATATAAATTATAACAGTAAAATATTACTGCAAATATATATATATTTATATATATACAGCTTAAATCAAAACTTCTCTAAAGAAACCGATACAAAAGTTTACAACGCTCTTGTCATACCTACAATAATATAAACGAATTTGAGTGTCGGGCTTTATACAGGAGAGCTGGATATTTTAGTAGTAGTAACTAGACTAAAAAACAACTAATTACACAAAAGGTGCAAACTAATGAGGCGACTGAAATTGGTTAAGATGCAAAAGATTTGAATGATCTTAGTTTTAATATATGATAATAAAAATATTTCATTATTTATTTATACTACCAAAGCTAGTGGTGTCACATTTTAAATATATACATATATCTTCGTTAGTCGTTAAATTTAATTGGTGGTATCAATTAGCCACGTATCACTATGCCATGAATATTATCTCATACCAAAGTTTGCACTTGTTTCATTTTGTTTTTCTTTTTAAAACATGATATAACAATTCACTATTGTTATATCTGTATAATAATTAACTAATATTTCTTATATAAATATATACCCACATATATTATCATATATTATAGACTCGAACAAGTTATATAACTCTCAAGAATATATTTTTTTATTCAGCGTAAATTTTACATGGAATATACTTTTTTTACCTGGGTTATTATGAAGCCTTGGTAGAAATTGATTCCAAAATGCACACGTTTGAGCTCTTGGTCCTTTGCCGATTCCAGAACCATCTGCATTAAAAATATAATAGTTTGGCTTATCTTTTGAATACAGAGGCCAATTTTCTTCTTCTGGTACTGGACGTCTAGAAATAAAATATTTTTCACACATTAGTTAAGTAACTATTTGTTTTACTGAATTCGAAAGATGTATGTTATCATTTCAATCTCTACTTAAAGATTCCGTTTTATATAACTTTGAGATTTATTTTACGCAGGGTGTTTACCTCAATAAAATATCCACACGTGCATATCAACTAATTTGTAAAATTTTATCAACTAGATTTGTGGCAAGGAAGAAACAGCTGAATAAAATCTAGTAGATGATATAGTTAGCACGTAACAATACATACGTGAATAACACAATAGCAAATAATGCTTAATTGTACTTAAGGCTTCGTTTTAGGTCATATTTTTGACATATTTTAAAAGCCTTAAGCCTTGTTTAAGTAATGATTTTCTAAAACAATAAATGAAAAATATGTTGCTTTGAAATAATCAGTCATTTTTCAAGGGACGTTGGTTAAATTGGTATTTGAAAAATAAATATAGTTTAACCTCGCGTTCATTTATAAAATTATATTTCAGAATTTGAAAAATTTCAATGCCGACTTAAAGTAAAATAATCTCACGCTACGTTTTATAGTTAATTATTGTTAACATGCCCGCACTCTGTTTGATATAAATTCGAGTAACCCTTTCAACACTTCAAGATTGAAAACATAATCCATATCTTTGAAAATGACAATAATAATTTTAGCGTTTATATTTATTTATCAGTATTGTCATACTGACCATCAGTAACTACACCACCTCATCATTTGTGTATGATTTTTATTGATATTCCAATAAATTCAGAAAATACCCAATGACATAAGAACATATCTATTATCATAATATGTTTATAGATATTATGGTACAAGTCCGCGGTGATACCGGAACTGGCTTAATAAGCTGTGTAAATTTCAAAGTCAGTTGTATTTTTTTCGTTTAATAGATTTTTTGTGTGTTATTATACCGTTGTATATTATATACAATAATCTAAGTACATAATTTGACTAAGCGGTCGATTTAAAATCAGTATTTGAAAATTATTTATCATAGTCAAATTTAATGTTATAATTAATCAAGCTGGTGAGGGTTTGTGCTCTGACTTTAGAGGACGCAAGTTTAATTCTTAATAAAAAATCCAGAGTTATTTATAGAATTCAGAATGTTTAACCAATCAAACGCTTCTTTTTAAAATGTATAAAATTAATCAGCTCCATATTCAAATTCTAAATACTTAGTATTTATGACGAAAGATAAAAAAATAATTTCTGAGAAAAAACAAACTTGATTGGCACACAAAGTGTTAACTTTAAATGAGACTACCGATTGGTTGAATTAAACTCAAACAATAAAATAGTTCACACGCAAAATCAGGTTATTTATTCTGCGTTGAGTATAAAAAGGGACCACAGTTACCATGGTTACCAAAGTCTATGAACATGCAGGGAGAATTATAAGTAGGTAGTTAAAATAAATTGTCTATGTTTTGCCGCATTGTTATTTTAAATTGCACCCTTTCCATAAATTTAAAGTAATTAAAGTAATTTATAAAGTAATACAGTAATTATATCATAAGTAAACTTTGAAATATATATTATCTACTTCAGGTATTATATAATTTCGATGAGTTTGAAAATAATATGAAGCAATCAATGACAGATATGAAAAAAGGTTTTAATTTTTTTTTTTTATTATGTTTCAGAAACATAATATCGACATATTCACGAAGTAATAATGTGAAAAACTGATACCTATACAGGTTCTATTTTCGATAAAAATAACTAAAAACCATGTAGCTATTTGTTAATTATTATAGATGATATTGTAATCATCTTTCTGTTAGTGATATTGAGTGATAGAGACACTAATGTTAAACTTGATATTATCTAAATGTTTTAAAATGTTGTACTGTTAAATATTTGATATTAAAATAATACATATTTGATAACAAACTTAAATTTATTTTCCACCCTATATCAAGGCAATATAAATATGTACAAATTAGGATAAAAGCTTTCAGATAATTAATATATCATTATATTACACGTCCAGAAGAAAACTTTCGTATTTCAGAGTAGGCCAATTTTCAGGAGAGCAAAAACAAACTTTTTGAACGATGTATTAATGTACTTGATATATTGTATTTAGCGTATTTATTCATATTAAGAGTCTGTTAAGATTTTAGAAGAGTATAGTTATTGGAGTATTCTTTATATTTTATTCAATTTAAGCTTCGGGTAATTCTTATTAAATAGATTTTGTAGAGGTATTTCAGTTTTATCTTGAGTATATGAAACAAATTATATTTTAAAGGTTTTCAAAGCTCAAAACAGGTAAATTCAGATTTTGGACAGTGTGTTTCTGAAGGCTAAATCTATTGAAAACAAAATTTCTAGCCAACCAATTTTATAAATTCGTTTCGAAAACCAAACTTGGGCAAATTGTAATGTTACTTTACTGCATTATAAATTAAATTTATTTGAACGCCTTACATCGTAATGTAAGTGAAAAGTCTTATAGGATATGTAAGTAACTTGACACAGTTAAGTTAAGTTAAGTGAATTAAGACTAGTTTTAGTTTTTTTAAATACATAGAACCTTGAATTTTCTGCACTACACAACAGTCATTACAAAAACTAAGCCTCAATTATAAAATAATGTTGAATAATGCGACTCTTTATCGTATTCGTGCTTGTTTGAATTTCCTTGGAGAAATATTTTGGTATTTAAGCTAAACGCCACAGAACTCATTATTTTTAAATGTTTGAGTATTTGTATCGATCAATTTAATAATACAAACTTTTGTTTGATTTTATTGCAGCATTCAAAACAAAACGTCCTAGAAAGAAAATATAATGAAAATACAATTTAATCTAGCCGACGTTATACCTTAAAACTTAAAAACATTTTTCTATGTTATAAATATAAAAAAAAAAAAAACTATAATAATTCTGATTTATTATAAAATGTATTAAGCAATTTAGTATATTAATGCAATTTATTTTGTGAAATGATTTCACTTGGCTAACACAGTATTTTAAATTATCTCTATATGTATATCAATAATAATTAAAATAAAATAATCTGGTTGAAAATATGCTCGTCAAAGTCATAAAAATATAAGCAGCTATGCCTGCAATGCATCTAATTACGTTAATTATGTATTTCTATAAATCTCCCATCTAAATCTGGTCACCATTTTTAAATCTCAGATATGGATAAATCATTTCCATTCAGAGAAATATAATTTTTGTGTATATATTTCAAAGATGATATATTTATGTGTAGTTAATTTATTTAGTTAATTTTATTTACCAATACTTAACTATAAAAGTCTAAGAACTCAAATTTATTACATGAAATTGAAAGTTTTTTCAGATACATAGATAGGTATTCTGCTGTAAAATTTTCTGACTACGATTATGCAAATCTTGAACTACATAATGTAAAAACTTATTTTGAAAGTTTTCAAGTAATATTTTTATCTGTAAGACATCTTTAAATGAAAAGAGAGCCCCTTGCTTGTGCATAGGTGCGCACACTTATTAATACAGACAATTATATATAAAATATTTATCGGGACAGTTTTTGATTTTAATTGTATTCAAATGATTTTTTTGTTCAGTAATCGCTAAGAAAATTCGACACCTTGCTGAAGAAAATTTCAAAACATTTGCTATTTTTTTAAAGGGATAAATTGTAAGCCACATTGCTTTCACGTATGCATATAAAGTATTGACCTTTAAAGGAGAATTTGAAAAACAAATACAAAAGAGACCATTGAACGAATTGCAGTTCAACACAGCATACAAATGTTTTTATTAAATATAAACCGAAACACCAACCAACGCGTTGTAGACGTGTTAGAAAACCTAGTCCAGGAGGTAAATGTAGAAAGGAAAATGAAGATATCAATCACATTGTCTACTAGTGTAATCTCCATGGCACTTAAAGATTGGGCCAAATAAAAAGCTTATTCAGACTTAAGTTTCAACTGCTTCTTTCAATGAAAGTTTTGTTACAGTCTCTACATATTGTTTCATGTATGCATGTTTTTAATTTTTTAAACAAATGAACTTAAGATATACATTTTAATCTAAATTATGTACTGTGTTAAAATGTATCAACTCCTTACTCGAAATAAACCTTATAAAAGGTTTATTTACATATACACATATGGTGGTGCATATTGGCCGAGATGTACACGTGAGCGCTTTACTAATTGATAATGCGACTTGAATCTTAGCCTCTTCCATTTTTTTTAATAGAACGTTACAACGCAAGAATGCATCCTCAATAAGTTGAGTAACTGGATGTGAACTAATTTTCAAGAAAAAACCTTCGCATTGTGGATATTCATATACGCCATTTCTAGAATGTGCATCTTCATATTGTAGAGATTCAAATATATCGTGCACTTTTAGAGCGGGCAAGTTAAAAAAAAATTAATTTATTTAACGTTTTTATTTGAAATAATTTTAACAATTTATTCAACAAAAATACTAAATTTCATGTGAGAATAAAAAATGTGAAAATGTTAAAGAAGGTATATAAAAAATCATTTAGCAAATTTTGAGATTTTTTCGCTGTACGTAGCGAGTGCCGAAATTTCTTTTTGTCAAATAAAATAATATTTCCACAAGTAAGTGAAAGAAAATCTTAAGATGTTGAAATTTTCTACTCCATTACTCGCTTTTCTTTTTTGACTTTGCGGAAGCTTCAAGAAGAAGATGACTTTTCTCTCTTTTTTCTCCTTAATATTTTTAAAGCACAGAAACCCCCGAGCGTTTTATCCAGATCATAGGGACAATTTTTTTAAACAATCCCTTAGCTGATAGAATGCTAATATAATCACTGAAAGAATTTTGAAGTTTTCTTCCCGGAAAAACTTTTTGAAAATGGAATTATATTTCATTTTTCCTACCTACATACAGAAACGTGTTAGAATAATATAATATGTTAAACTTATATAGTTTTATATTTATTATATTCCTTGTAATTCATGTAATGTATATTTGATCACGATATATAATAAAAATACTGAAAATTACGTTTTCTTTTTTTGTTTCTACCTGATATAACAGTGTAGAATTGCGATACAAATGAAATATAGTGTCAATAAAACTGATTTACGATAGATATTTTCATTTCATCGATATTAATTATTTATAAAAACAAAAATTTTACACAAAATAAACATCTTTACACCATTTTCTCTCCAAAATGCGCGGAGCACATTGATTTTGACAATATAAAGATTTGTTTTAACACAATATTTTTGTGAATTGAATGCTTTTCAGCTAATTACGTAACTATCAACAAAAAATTAAACATACAGAATGAAAACTATAACCTAATTTAAACTATGACTATAATTAATTTTCTTGAAGAATTACTTTTATGGTGTGAAATTAGGCAACATAGTTTCATAATATGTTATTTTATATTTAATAATTTTAATAAAATTTCCGTAAATACATAATCCGTATTTATGATTTTATAATATTTTTTACCGCGTTAAGCTTAGACTGTCAGTAATTAAATTTTAAATGTGTCCTTATTAAAAAATAATTAAAAATGTTTGTAATAAAATCGGTAAGTTATTTATTATTTAATTTTGGCTAGCATGTTCGATTAGCTGCAAGGCGGTCATATTAAAATTTTAATCACTTTATGTATTTCTGAAAGTGTCAAAAGTGATGGATTTATCAATCCATTAGAGATTTAGCGCCCACTCTGGCTAGATATTTTAATTTTAAGCTTCGTGTTATATTTTTAAAATCGATAACAAAACATTGTTCGCCAACAAAGTAAAGAAAAGAATTTAAATAATTAATACATTGGAAGTACTCTATTTCCTTTTGTAGACTTTTAACTGTGTTAGAGAGTTGTAGTTTAATTTCAATGGATTATCGAAAATCGTTTACTTTAATTAATATGAAATTTCTTCTAATTTCGGTTGAAATATATATTAAGTCGTTTGATTTAGTCAACGTTTTATATCTGTTTGCATTGTAAATATTTCATAATACAATACGGGGAAGTCACTTAGTAAGTATCAGATTAATTTAATATGTATAAAATAAAAATATATTTACAACTGAATCCACCATAGGTAGTTAGTATGATATCTAAAGTATTAACCCTGTTGTAAACTCATGGTATACAAAACCCTGTAAGACGAAAAGTAGTTTTCTACTGATATGTTATAAAGGTTGAAGATTTTATAAACACCGGTCATAAAAATGTTAAGTAAACGTCATATATACCATGTATGAATTGATTTTGGGACGTTATTATAATATTTCGATATCAAATACCAAGGATAAATGATAGTCTTTTTTGTAGAAAAGTTGATAAGTTTACATTTCTGTAAATTGTTCCGTAGAAAAAGAGATAGATTTATATAATTAATATTTTCGACTGATGGTGCTTGATGGAAATTGATTCTAAATTCTGAATTATTTAATAATTCAATAATTCAGAAGATAGATTTATGCTCCGAATCGCATTAAAATCAGTTTATTTTTAATATATATCGTAAAGTATAGATACGCAATGGCTCAAGTGATCTGTTTACAATACATGTGTCTTAGAAAAGATATTTACGCCTGATTCTTGAGATACAGTGGTATGACTTTGTAAGTAGCGAGAAGATAAGGGAATGGACCATGCAACCCCTAATTACTGATAAGGTGAAGCTGCATTGAAGTGGCCCGGTTTTTGGCGTCCTGTACTTCCAAATACTATCTGTACAATGTAATCCGTGGAGTTACGAGATGCAGTTATGACCTAAGAGGGCGCTAGAATTCTGGTATGTGGTATCCATATGCTCCAATTAAGGAGCGAATATAGAAAAAAATACACTAATTCCAGTAAATTACAATTTGTCAAGATAAAACTTTACAATTAAAAATTGCATCTTTTATATTGTTATAGACGAGTTAAGAATACTTTCCAGGCTATGGTATGAATAATAAATATTAAAAAAAAGCATTTTAATTGATTTTGTACTTTAATTATAATACTGAAAGTTTCTGCCAAAGCTTATATTATGCATTGTAGACTAAAACAATTTAATATTGATAAGTTAATCGCTAAAAGGGTTCAATACAATAACCACATAAGTGTTGGTATGAAATAATGAATGAATCCATGCGGACAATAAAGTTTATTTTATTTATGTATATATACATAGAGCTTAAACATGTTTTGAAAAACACCTTGGCCTAAAATGTGAGTCAAGGAATCAAGTTAATTGGCCTTTGGTTAAAATTTGGTATAAATCAAGTTGTATCAGCTAAAGCTGATCTGAATTAATTAGATGCCCTGAGTGATACATTAACACAATATTCAAACTATTATCATGTTAAAATCGTTTTTAAAACATAATTTAAGGCACTTTTATTTAAGGTTTCAGTTTTGACGATATTGTTAGTGACCATAAATAACACTGGAATGATTAGGAAGAAAAGATTAACTCTATTAAACATTTTGAATTGATATTATCAGTTGAATGATAACACAAATTATTTTATAACATAATTTATATCATTTGCATAAAATAAACACCGTGATTCATAGTTGTTACTATTTACATCAGTGTAAACTTAGCTAAATATTTTTATGGTATCACTCTGTTGATTGAATTTGTTTTTTAGATTTGATACTCGTGTTTTGCACGTGTCAATATATTTGCTTCCTGAAAGTAGTAAATACTAATATAATATTTATTTATGATGAAAGGAAACATATTTTTCATTTATGCCTACTTTGAAAAGGTTCTATAACTACTATTTGATAGACATTTACAGCAGAATATTATCTTATTTGTTTTGATCAAATTGTACATAAAATATCGGTGAAAACATTAGGAAGTAAAATTTCTCTTTACATATCTAAAATGAGTAAATCAAGTAATAGTTTTAATGAAATTTGATGTTTGATTTATAATAATTAAATCTTCTGTATTGTATTTAACATAAGTTTAACAAACCGCTAATATAAATAGAATGAAGAAACTAACTGACCGCTTCGAAAAGTGTATTACCTAATTTCAGTTTAAATCATCTAGGTTGAGATTGCATAATACGTGTTAAAACTTAACGATGCATGACTAAAACCTAAAGGGTTTAAAACATCCGACGACTGATTCTTGAGAAAAATAATCTATCATGATGAGTCTTTATAATATAAAAATGTATATGCTACACTTTAAGAGTGAGAATAGTTAAGAATGTAAAGTAAGTATCACAAAATGTATGGAATAATAATATAAAACTATGATATCTCTTGTTAAGACAGCAGTCGTTTTAACGCAAAATAAAAAAAAGGTAGGTTTGCAAATTTTTCCTCGCTATCTTACAAAGCTTTCAATAATTATAGTAGCTTTTCAGAACTTAGCAAGTACAAAAAAAGACTTTAAAAATAGAGGTACCATTAAGTTATTAAAATCTTGGTATGAAAAAGAAGAAGAATTCACAGCTCGAACGCGTGTTTCGAAAATTACTATTTTTAACGCAACGAATGTAGTGATCTGTGGTTACCTGCTTTGAAATTATGCGGTATTATGAAATTCTGTTGATGAACATTGTTATGAAAACATAATGTAATCAAGCATGCCGGTGCATTAAATCAGGTTGCAATGCATCGCCCAACGTCATAACAATCTTTCCATTCTCTCTATCATTTAACACTTTAAGGCCGCATTTTTACTGAAAATCGGCCGGCCAAAGAGTGTGCAATAATTTAAATAAATTTGATCATCTCTCGTCAACATTCACAATTTAACTATTATTCCCCGGCTATTTCTTATAGAAAAAAAACGTGTGACGTAAGACTCATATATGAGTCTACGGCCATTAATCAATGTTCTATTTATTACCCACGTTCTAGTCCACGGTCATTAAGCTGTTGAAATATAAGTTTTACTTTAATTTATGAGTGAGTTCATAAATAATTCCTTGAAAGATCTACGTTATAATATTATGCATTGTATGAATATGTAAGGTTATATTTAATTTATCGTCGAAAATTGATTTACGTTTTTCTGAAAAAAAGTACTGGAGAAGAACATTATCATTACTAACCAAGTTTTATGTTATCAAGAAGTATGTCAAAATTAAGGAATAATGGTTTTTAATATATTTGAATGGTTATGTTAAGAGATAATTAAGTTTTCTATATGGCTTTAAGTATTTATGACAGCTATATCAGTCATTGGATTCGACATAAAATAGAACTATCTTTTACTATTTCCTTGTCATTCTTAGATATTCATTTTTTTCAGTTACGAGAACGTGTTGGTAGTTTAACAATTCCACTCAAAAACTTAAGCTCTAGTGAAGCCAATATGGTCCATAATAAATTGCCTGATGAAATCGAAATTGATTTATGTTAATGGATCAGTAGTAAAATCGGCAGAATGAAATATTTTCAATCGATTATTAAATAAAAATAACCCCATAACTATTATTGATTCATTTTGATATTTAGATGTGTTATATTTTTAATACAGTCTATTTTTATTTGTCTATGAGTTGGTAAACGAAGATATTTTCAAACATTTAAATATTTAACACGAAAAAAACATTTCATATTAGAATTTAAGTTAATTGCTTTTATAAATAAGATAATAAAGTTTTAACAGTTAAAAAACTGCAGATGCATCGCAATAACGTAAACTCTACCGCCCTTTCATTTCAACTGGTTATTCCCGGCGTACAGAAGGACTGTCAGATGTAAAATTTCAATCATATTTAAATGGTAAAACTACTCGATTAGGCTTAAAATCACAGAGATTGAATACTGATTGGACCGGTCGATAACGAGAACTAAATATATTTGTTTTTGAAGAAATAGATGATTACGAAAGATTATTTCATAAATAAATTAAATAGATCTTTGGTTTTTCGTAATTACTAATAAAGTCCACGTAAAGTGTTAAAAATTCTATTCATTTTGTCTTTGTTTCGCCACGGTAAATGTCCAAAAAGTGCAAAGCTTTGTAGTATTTGGTTATGAAACGAGCTTTTTTACTTACCGATCACATATTTTACGACAAAAGTTACGCGCAAAAATGAAACACGGTAAAATTTTCAGGTGAACAGGTAAAATAGAATATATTATGTTTCACGCAAATGCCTTCAGCAACCCAGCTGAGGGAAACAATCTCAGTGTACGAGCCAGCACATCGTTACTTATTAAAAGCGTAGTTTGAATTTTCAAGATGAACAGGGAGTTTCCGGCGAACGACTCGTGCAACAGATAAATTATATTAAGGTACGTCTAATGAATAACTAATGCCGACACACAATCACCCAGCCGTGGTTTAGTAAGCAGCGAAAGATCGTAATTATGATTGATATTAATATTATTCTTGTCATATTTTGTCACCCGGGAGGAGGTGAAGATATAACATAAATGAAATATTACTTGTAGAATTTTTATAGTAAATATTTCTTTCTTCGCTTGCTCAGATAAAATACGTGACATCAGAATGACAATTATTTGTCACAAAATGATACACAGTAATTTTTCATCCGTCACTGTGAACTAAACGGATTTCAGAATGGTAGACAAAGAAAGAAAACTGATTAATAATAAAGTGGTAATTAATATTTTCGGCTGATGGTGCTTGATGGAAATTGATTTTATTTTCTGAATTATTTAAAACTGGTAAACTTCCATATGTGAGATCACTGTTA
>JAGVSQ010003988.1:0-20352 GCA_022683975.1 Rhyacophila evoluta
CAACCTAATAGGCAACCAGTCCTGCATTTTTGGATTTTTAAAAAACCCGACACAGCTGAGGATTCGAACCCGCATTCCCCGGATCGTTACGCGCGAACGCTACCAACTACACTACCGGGGAGAACAATAATACTAAAAGATAATTTGAATACAAAATTAAAATTACTTTTATCTATTTCGTGATATCTCGTCGCTTTAGGATTAGTTTATCGAATATCCACGGTGCGTGCTTTGAAAAACAGAAAGTGTTTCAATTATTTAGTTAGTGTATACAATATCATAAACGTACTGTTAATCTATTCCTACATAATGCACAAATAATATGGCTTTAAAATATAAGTGAGATACCTTCATGTATTTAATTTACATGTAAATTATGTTATTATATTTAAATGAAGTTTGTTTTTCATATTCTGAACATTTGACGGTTGGTCTATTCGACAAACCAATCCGTTAATGACGATCTCT
This sequence comes from Rhyacophila evoluta, assembly GCA_022683975.1. Lineage (NCBI taxonomy): Eukaryota > Metazoa > Arthropoda > Insecta > Trichoptera > Rhyacophilidae > Rhyacophila > Rhyacophila evoluta. The sequence goes on from JAGVSQ010003988.1 coordinate 469, forward strand.
CCAAACTTATTTAAATATGTATTTCTTTCATGCGCACTTATTCTAGTTTATTAGATTTCAATAATCTACTTAAATTTAAGCCAACTGATAAATTAAATTTATGCATTTACATGTTTTACTAATTTTTGTTTTCACGGTTTTGAATGATAATATCAATCCGACATGTATTTTCTTAGATAATATGTTATTTGAGATTAAATAATATCAAAATTACTATCGATTCTATTTTTATTTTCAACTGAAATATAATAATCGTTTAATACGTCGCTAAATAAATAATGAACCGTTTTGATGCCGCCGAACGCCTGAAAGATATTTTTAAAAATAACTTCCCGGTCGACTTCAACTGTTCAATCAATGTTTGTTTACAGAAATTACGCACGCACATGAAAAAAAACAGAAACAAATGATTTAATAATCTCGAGCTAAACTCCGTGGAATTATAAGATGTTAGGCATCAGCCAAAAAATTTAAAAAATAATTCGGTGACAGATCCTGCAATACTATCAATGCCAATGAACTGATCGTATACATTTATAACCCTAGAAAATGCGATAATTTTCAAGAAAATTTCACTTAATACTTTATCGAGGAAGGTTGCTAATGATGAAGATAAAATCAATTCATAAATTGTAATACTTTTTGATGATACCGATTTTAAATTAAGCTTTAAATCCAATTTCGCATTTCCTAAGCTTCACAAGTGGTGCTTATATTATTTTTACAAGTCTTGTCTTTGTTTCGTAAAGTAATCTAAGTTGTTTTCATTCTTTTATTAGTTTATTGGCACTTTAACCTTCACGTGTAAACCCTTTAGAGTGGGATTTAGTACGCAAGAATAGTAAGAAGGAGTAGGTAGGTAATAATGAAATATTTTTTCAACGAAATATTCGCGCTCCCATACCAACATTGTTGGAACGGTGAGAGAAACATTTTGGCTGAATATAGAATCTACATGGTGCTGAAAATATTTTGATAAACTTAATAGAATCATTTCATCAGTCAAGTGTCATATTAAAACTACTTATTTGTTATAAGCTTTTATTAAAGTAAAAGCGGCGGTGTGGAATTATGACTTTGTGACTGTCATGTAAGCTTATACGTGTGAAAATTCATGAAAAGTATCACAGAAACTTTTGACTCGAATAGACAAAAAGAAAAACCATTAAAAATTTAATACTTCCTTACATTTAAGGGTCGGACTAAAAATATGTACTTTGACTCTTCAGTAATTCACTCACTTTACTTACATGAAGTGTGATATTTTACAACGTACATTAGTTTTGCAAAACAAATGTAAAAATAATACAATTTTTTTTAGGAAGCTACTTATACTTTGAATGGTGCTTTATATTTGATATATAACTGGGAGATGTGGTAAATGGTTGAGATTAGTAGTGTAGTGGGGGCATGATGGGTCAGGGCGCTGCCCTGGCTCTTATTTTTAAACCAGTGCGTAGCCCTGCCACCTTTTGGCACAGAACTTTTATTTCAAACATTTTTAGCAAATACTTTGATGCTTATTCTAACTTATGGGCATATGACCTTTTTCATAATTTTACTACTGCTATCCACACTAACTATCATTCAAAAATCTTCAATATCATAAAAAAGGCTGGGATGATTGAAATGAAACTATCCGTGTCCTTTTTTATTCACGTCTAATTAATTATATAATTTTTGGATTAGAGTTTCTGAAGTATCTTTAATATCATTTAAATATTTTAGTATTTGTATTGTGTGTTACGCTATTTTGGATAAATAATATCAATTTAAGATTGAACCAAAGTTGGATTATTTTAATATCAATAACGCTTTCAAATATAATTAATCTCTTATTCTAAGATTATTTGCTTTTGAAAATGAATTAACGGTAATGAATTTCCAAATATAGGATTGATTGAAGATGTTTTGCGAGCATCCTGTAAGTTACTCTGTCTCTCCGCAAAGATAACATTGAATCCTAAGCAAACAATGGCATTGGCGTCTGTCAAGAAATAAAATCAATACACTCAGCCGTGAAATGTTGCGTTTCTTGTGAAACATATTAGCGCTTCCAATCTGATAAGACTGAACAGATGTCAGAAGATTTGCTGATTCAATACGAGCCCTGACGTCTTTTTGTCTGGGCTCTGTATCTCGCAATGATGTATTTAAACTCGTTTACTCATTCTCGATACATATGTTAAATGTAGTTATATCCAATATATTATTAAAAATACGTTTTAAGACAAATCGTAGAGACAGGTGGTATCTCAAAATGTACAACAGTAAGCAGCCTCACACTAAAATAATATTTAACACTTTATTTTTGCACTTTTTATAAATATTTATTAATCAATTATTGATAGTCTGAATTCCAGTGGTAACTCTTGTTTTTTATAAGTATTTTGAATATAATAGAGATTAATAAAATTCTAGCAAATAGTTATAATAAAACATAATCAGAAAAAGATTATATTTATATACAAAAACGCAATTGGTATAACGCTACCATGGTGATAATTATTGACTTTAATTACAATATTGTTGTATCAATATATTATGCTTAAATGTGGAATAAGACGTCTCAACTCAACATAATAATGTAACAGAAGTTGACAAGTTACTCGGCAAAGTCTACTTTATATTAAAGATGAAACATCTGTTGTGATAAATTAAATATTTTTTTGTGCGTAACACCATCCTATTTAGAAACAATTTGACAAAAAAACATGTTTTGAAATCTTTATATATATAGATTTCAATTGCAAAATCAAAGGCAATCAATTGCAAATATGGATAAAAAAATATACAAGACATATATTAATAAATCTATATTCATTCATATATTTTTTAAATAAATACTAAATATTTTTAGTACCACTAAGTAAAATATCACATTATGACAATGGTATTTGAAGTAATCTATATCCATTCACTGTACAGTACGCCACTTCAGGTTTATTGCATACGAACGATAGGTAGGTCCTAGAATCGCGCTATTAAGTAACAAAGTAGGGTGTTTAAGGATGTATTAACCAAAATAACTGTACATATAAATATGTATATATAAAGAATTCTTTTTTATTATCTAAGTACATAATTTAATTACAACGATAGTCACACCTAGATCTTAGATATTAAAATAACAGTTGCCTCAGTTATCAAGTTAGTACATTTGCAGGCTTGTTAAATATTTGACACTGAAGGTCGTGGGCTTAAATCACATGGCTACATTTAAAAATAATGCATAGCAGAATTACGGGATTAGTTAAAGGATTGGCAGATTACGATCATGAAAAAAACAAGTCTTATTCAAGCCAATTATTTATATTTTGAAGGTTACTATGATCCACATTCGGAGTGGACAGAAACCAACCCATGAAATAATTTTGAATTTGTCTTGACTGCATTTAAAATCAGAAAATAATAATATATTCTTTATGATAAAATGATACTTCAAATACACAAAAAAATTTTTGCAGGGGACGAAAAATTCTTTATGGTTACTATTATTTCATCAAATTCTTATGATTTTTTTTATTTTTTAATAATTAGCTATGATAGCTGACATAGGGTTTTTTATATATCCCATGAAATAGATGCTGTATGGTTTAAGATATATACATTAAAAAGTGATTAATTAAGTTAAATAAATTTACATGCAGAGAGATATCCGTGCAAGAAATCGTCTTATACGGTATAACAATAATGAGAATAATAGAAAATGGAATATGTGTTTTTTTTTTTTATCGTTCAGACCATTCGCTCTTCGGTTGAAATATATTGTGCAGAAGTACCGTGCCATATGAAAAATTTAATTTTCATGTAGTTGACAGACTTTTCTATTCGAAACGTTAACATTTTTCCACATTTCATTCAGCATTTGAACGATTTCCCAGTTAATTTATCATGTGCACAAAACTGGAGCAACGAATGAAACTTTTCACTCTTGCAGTGAATTTGCAAATCACTATAAAACTAGTTTGCAAAAACCCATTTTGCAAGTAGGTCACAGCGCTAGGCATTGAGAATATCCTCTTACTATTTCATCACAATACATTTTTAATGAGAACTCTTTTACCCGGGAAGAGCTGTGCTTCCTTTTCTCTTGGGAAACATTGCATTCAGTCATTTTCTATATCTGTTTAAATAGTGAACTGAGCTTTACATTAAAAAAAACTATTTTAAATGAGATTTGTTTTGCAGGCTTGGAAAAATTTCAAATGATACTACATTTTATAAAGAATTTAATGACTCACCGCAATTAAGTAATTATTTTTAAGTGAATGTCCTTTTGTAAGCATTTTTTTCATCACTGACATACACTCAAATAGTGAAAATTAAACATGTATATCTAATTGATTAAATTAGTTCAAATAACAACAAAAGCTTTTTACTTGTGAAGTAAGTGGTCTAAGCTAAATATCTTTTAGAATGAGATAATTGTTAAACATGACATTATAAAACGGGACAAAATCAATGTAACACACAAAAAATGTTATTTCGTATGATGTTTCTTTTCATAAAATAATGTGACATTATGTCTATACCAATAAATCATTTATCTTAGCATTATTAATTTCTAAACTAAATTTATACTAGTATGTAAAATATTATTGATCTAACCATTATAATCTAAATTTATTCTTAATACTGAAATATAGCAAAATCATGAAATAAATATACCATATAACACGATTTGTTAACTATGATAGTAAATATATGTTAAATAATTTCAAAATAAAAACAGTATACTATAAAAGCTCTGATGAAAGCTTTACATTTAATACAGTATGTTGCAGAGCTTCGATACACGCACACTGAATTATCATTATTATCATCAACAGTTTTTCTTCTTTGGAGTATTTTGGCAATAAAATTGTAGCTGAAATGGATTTTGGATAATTCAAACAAGTGTGCAATGAAGTGTTTTCAATTTGCAAAACTCAAAAGCACCATTGCAGAAAAAAAACTTAATCTGGCTGAAAAATATATTTTCTAAGATGCTCCGACATTGATTAATATGAAAGTGTTTTACCTAATTCAATTTGAATGCCAAGTAACGCACCTTAAAACGATTTCAAACACGAACCGAGTTTCGGGAATGAATCTTTTAATTAACGTTTTCACATATAAATGGCTTTTTAACAATTTATCGTCTCGTGGCGTGCAGAAATACTATCTATAAACTCTGTATTGCAAGACGGTTTTTCTTGAACTGAAAATAAATTTTCATTTCGGACATTCGGGAGCGTAACACTCTCGTTGTGAACTCATACCATCTCCAGTATTCTCACAAAACACTATTGGATTTTTATCGGCCCATCGTATCTTATGGGTTAATAATATAAATTGTATAGTTCCGTGAGCCGGGCGAATCACGGGCATAAAAGAATGTTTTTAGTACATTTGCTTTCAGTGGGCAGCGCACCGAGTGGCGATTTTCTTTTTTTCTGCGGAAAATGTTTAGGTCAGTGAGTTTTCCGATACATTTAGATACAAATACACATTTAAGTGCTAACATACGCCATTCGATATGTTTGGAATTGAAAAATCTCCAACGTGCGCCATTAATACAGTCGCAGAAGATGTAAACTACTATAACCTAATTTTATTACCAACAATTTACGTAAATTTAGCATAAGCCAATAAATATTTTTTACTCTGGTCTTATTTATTGATTGATTATTTTTTTTAAATTTCAAAGATTCTGTTCAATCTTCGATATTTGTCTAGAAACTGTTCCATTTAATAGATGGAAAAATATTTATGACATAATTTAAATGTTCGATTTCCACTATTAATTATATCGGATTTTATTACGCTGGTGGGGAATACCGAATACTAGACCATTATTGAAGAAATTCTCTAATACCAATTTGCTGGTTTATAGAATAAAGCACATATCTACTAGACATGTAACTCTCCGGCTTGTATTTTCCATGTGTTATCATTCATTATTCATATAAAATGGTGGAATATTTGCACACAAGTCTTATAAGGCCCGCGAACTTAAGAAATAAAGTGTGTTATGTTTTAATGAAATCGTACTATGATTTCGTTTACAATATGAAAAATATTTAAAAGAGTCCTTGTTGAATTAGAACAAATGAAATATCTTTATAAATACATATTTTTTATCATGTTTGCTCTTAGAGTGGAGCATATGGATTTACACAGCGTGAAGATATTCACTCCGAATGTGGAGTATATTATCCTCCGCAATGTGCAAATATATTTCGATAAATTATTTTTCACAAGAATTTGTTCTTAAACAATTGTTCAACCTGCATTTTAACTTTTTTAAATCCATCAGATGTGGGAATTGAACCCACAATGCCCGGCCCCAAAGCGCGTGCGCTAACATTTTCACCGGGGAGAAATTTAATGCATTTCAGCAAAAATCCCAAAAGGCTCGCCAACTAAAGAATTAAAGTGTTTTAGTGTAAAATATATAAAAGTCTCGGTTGATTAATAAGGTATTTTCTATGTATGCATTTAGTCTATTTATATGTATATTTAAATGTATGTGTGGAAAATGTTTGTCCATCTAGGGTTGGAATATTTTCCAATTTAATGCCATGTTGACTGCACGTGGCTGGAAAGTAGGGGTGTGTCGGAGCAGAATGAATATATCGTCCGATACATTTTCAACTGATAGCAAAATGTTGAAGTTGCCCACCTGATTTAATCACGTAGCTCGCCCCTCTATATATTTTTTTGGCTGGCGTGCAACACTTGATTACTTCTCGGTTCGCTTACCTGGAAATAAAAAGAAATAGAGTTGTATTTCGATTAACAAACTTTATATTATCAAAAGTAGGACAAAAGTATACTCCAACAGTACACACACCGATAAAGTACAATGTGATTTTATTTATGGTAAAAATAGCGATAAGTCATCTTGGAAATAAGCTGCCCCTATTCCGTTACACTGTACGCTTCAAAATCTCGAACAACGTAAGTTGAAAAAAAAATGCATATATCCACAATATATGTGAAGATAATTAAGTTGCGATAATTATTTCAGTTTTTATACTCGTATTCCATGAATTAAAATCGATAATTTTATTTTACTTGTAAAATTTAATTTACTAAAATTATATATTGTTCGACAATTTCATTGATTATTTCAAAATGATTTTCCACCAACCAATGTATTAATAACAAGATTAGATAGAAGTTTTTACACAACGGGGTTTCAAACTACGACTTGTAAAGTAATATAAATTATTATGTAAACAAATTGTTTTTATTAATACCAGGAATTATTTTGTTTCAGAATAAATATTATATTATTTTAATTTATTAATTGTATTAATGAAACTTTCAAGTTTATATACAGTTGAGAATGTTAATGGTGACACCAATATACTTAGATTAGTTGACTGATTTATAATAATTGAACCAGTTATATTTAGTTAGCTAGTGCCGAATTCGAAATTGAAGTAATTGAGAGACATGGAGATTAACGAAGTACTTGTGCCTTAATTCCGACATAAAAACAAAATTAATTTAAAAATCTGTGTAAAAAGCACACCACTTTTTGTATATATTTTCATTTTCAACAAATACAGAAAAATATATTTTTAAAACATGAAAGCCATTAGCTTTTCTTTGTTTTTATGAGTTGAAATTTTAATGAAATGAGAAAAGGCTACAATTGTTAGTGATGATCCAAATTTCTATTGACAGTTAGCCAAATTGCCATTGATTGATGTTTGTCATTTAATTTGGAAGGAAATACATTATATTTTAAAACGTAGGTTAGTCATGTTCGACAATCAGTCAGACTTTTATTCTAGAGTACAAATAGCGCATTTAAAGGTAAATAAATAAAAAAAACTATAATTTGAAAAAATATGCCATGTTTTTCTATATTGGTCTATATTATTCCAATATTGATGTATACGATATTTTGAAGAAATACCATCTAAGGGGCGTCGTTTTCGAAGATTTGCGCCATACTGAAAAACTTACCGCATAGCCCTGATTAAATTAACAAGTCGTACATAGATATCGTAATATATTTAATAATCGTTAGTATTGAATAGAAAATAAAACAATTATACCAAATGTATTGGCACTATGCAGAGCTTTTCAAATATATGATATTTATCTAATTAATTAATACACCATTATGTTCGTTCACTAAAACAAATAATTGTACAGTAAAACACGGAAAGCAATAAGGAAATTTCTTATTCTTTCTTTAGAAATTGCAAACTTGCAATAGCTGAGTGGTGCGAGATTTGAATAGGCATTAAAACTCTTCTGCAATCCAAGCCTTACAAGAAAATGTTGAACAGAAATAAAATGAAAGCCGCATTTGTTTGAATGGTTACATTGAAACATAGACGCTAAGAACTGTTAATTATTTCATGAAAGTTGAAGTCATGCTTACTCCAAATAGAACTTAATAAAGTTTTAAACCATAATTATTTGTCAACCTTTCAAGATCAAGTCATAATTCAAAGATATATTGTAACCCATTTTTTTTTTAAATTTGTCTCCACATAATTTTATTTTCAACATTTTCAGTGTTATTTTTCATAGAATTGACCTATTACTTGGTTGTCTATCTTGCCAGAATTTAGCCTTAATGTCAAGTCATGATAAAAATGGAAAATATTTACTCTGAAACTTTTTCAAACTCTTACAAGAAACAAGCGGCAAATTTCTACGTCAGCCTATTTTAGGACGCCCCATAGAAATAACGCGATGAAATTTATCATTTAAAGTTACCACTACCTCTTAAATTAATACTAAAACATTGATAAAAAATACTTTTATACATATCCCACACGCTTAACGGATTTTAATATCAAATTATCTAGCCTTCAACCATACAATGCTATCAATTATGCTAAATAGTATTAAAACGTAAACATCGTCCTTTCACATGCAAATGTTTATTCGGTTACACATTTGGTCTCATTATTTAGAAATTATTAGAGTAGCTACGTCCATTGAAGTACATGCTATTGTAATAATAATATTAAAAAATCAGAGCTTAAAGCTCGATGATTAAAATTTATTGTCCATCGTATTGGTTCAACAAAAGTCATTTAAAAAATCTGTTAAGATGTATTTTTATAGTATACAACTAAACACGATTCTTTTCGTGCACAAAACACTCCAACAGAAGCCACCATATTTGTAAAAATTATTACCTCTTTGCCAAGAATTAATCTCTAATTTAAAAAGTTTTTTTATACACAAGATATTTCTCATCTTGCATGGATTTCTTTATAACGCACCTACGATGTATTACAACACATACGATTTAATACGTTTTTCTTTCATCTTTCTGCATTTCTGAGCTATCGCTTTATATGAATAAATGTTGTTACGTTAGGAATTGTTGTTTGCTGCTTTAATCAACTATATAGCTAAGTAATTAATTTACCATATCCTCTCCGTATCGCAAAGTATTCTAGATCCTTATAATGTAAATTAACACTGGCAATGTTTCTTTGCGAGGTTTGATTATCAGTTAATCAACCCATTGAACATCAAGGATTTGAGCCTTTAATCTCTGGAGCTTAAGCGTGCGCACTTACAAGTTCATCTATGAAATCTGGAAATATTTATTACATTTATACGTGTATGATCGACATTAAATTCATTTCAAATATTAATAAAAAAAAATTAAAGTAAAATTCCATTTGATCAAAAACTTTATGTAAACATGTATAGAAATAAGTTTTTTGGTAACTTTTTTAGAAGAGGTAGATACTTCTAGTAATACTGGAATGAGATATACGATGCATAAATTCAGTGCTATATCTTTGTATCATACAAAACAATGAAACACCTGATGATTAATAAAAAAACATTTAAACTTTTAACAAGTAGTTTCGAAAAATTTATAATATTATTTTATTTATGACTAAATAGCTTATCGGTGACCAAACTTCGTGTGTGCTGTTTCAAGTTCTATTAATTATTAGCCTAGTAATAAGTGAGGTAATTCTTATTATGCCATATCTATTTTTCCACATTATTATTTACCACATTATTATCCGTTACGTATAAAATTATTTTACAAAAGGACTTGAATGTGTCATCGCTTACTGCATTGGATAACATCAAATAAAGCCTTATGAGAAAAACTGGCTTTTACCACCGTATTACGAAAAAAACGTAATAATCTCTTTATCGCATTATTTTTTGTTACGTGACGTTAACGTACACGGATTAATTAGCCAAGTAAACGGATTCGCCATAACATACATATAAAAAAATATATTAAAGATTAGCTTACAAAGCTTGACAATTTAAATATAAAAGTCTTATGTAAAACAAAATAAACAATTACTGAAGAGATAAGAAATAGGATAACGAAAAAAAATGTTGTGTGCAGACTTTTTCTTTGTTTTTTCTTCTTCTATTTTGCTCCAAATAATGCGTGTCACTTAGCTTGGTTTTCTCCGTGAAAAAGTAAAAGCGTCAGTCATTGCTCATTTGTTTTTTATACAAAGCGAGAATGTAAAATTAACATGGTAACAAGGAAAGTTGGAAGTTTTAATCTTAAAAGTAGCCTGCCGGGATTGGTTAAATAATGAAGAAGTCCCTTTTAATGGATGAATCAACGCCACTTCATTATTGTTTCCCATTAAGTTAAATAATTCATTATTCGGAGTGGTGATTAAATTCAACAGACTGCCATCCGGATGATTGTTATAACTTTCGCGGAGTCTTTGTTGTTTTGGCATATATTTAGTTTAGAACAATCAAAATTAACAAAAATTAATCAAGGATTTAATACTTTCTTATTTGAATGAACATTTCACTCTTCTTGATACACTGCGCATATAATTAAAAATATGAAATGAATCCCAAGAATTTAATCAACGCTGACAATGGTGTTCGTATGCAGACTTAAAATATTGACGGTTATCGTCATCGGAGACTGGATGAATCTCAAATAAATATTCGGATCAATTTGGTGAGACTGATATTTTAATCACTGCAATCGAAATATATGAAACATATATATTACAGATAGTGAGACTTCATTCATTTTAAAATATTGGATATTTTTTGTAGTTATGCCACTGTTTCGTAGAAGAGACTGACGATCTTTTATAGCAGGACTTATGTAACCCAATAATTGTATGGAATTAATTATTATTATTGGTGCATTTCATATTTCAAAAATAGCTTATAATATGTCGTAAGTTAATTATATTTATAAGAGATATAGAATAGGTCCACGTGTTGCTGTCTGATTCTTGAAACACATTTAAATTGAAATATATTTATTTTATTTAAAATAGAATGTATCAAAGAATCCAACATGTTGAGTTAATATCTAACAAGATATTCAAGTGCTTTTGTGAATTGGAGAGGCAAGAATTTGAGTCAGTTGAAATGTAGAGGATTATAATTCCTCAATAATTATTATTACGTATTCATCATAAGAGAAAGACTATTAAATTGAGTTATGTTTTATTAAGATTAGATTAAATAACATGATATTAATTTAAAATTGAGTAAAAAAAGATGATTTTACCCACCGATTAGATAGCTGACTTGTTAACCCTCGACATTAAAAAGTATACCGAGTCAGACTGTAATTGAATATAACAATAATTTGCACTATAAAATAATACAATGCATCGTTCATATTATGTTTATGCCACAAAAACTGCATATGAGCGTAATACAATGCCTCGCAAGGCTGATAGACAACTCGATTCAAATACTAGCTGTTTGCCATTCGGTTTATCTCGGAAATGTGTTGGCGTCGTTGCTACAGCGTCGCCTCTCATAGACGCAACTCAAGGACCGCATTGTACGGAGACTAGACATTGCGTAGTAGTTAATGACGATACTTTTTGCAGTGCTCATTACGTATATCAGTGGTGTGCCGTCTATACAAGTGGCGTATGCATTGGGAATTAAAAACACCATGACTATCAGTAGATTTATTTTTCCTTGATTTATTTATAATGTTGAGTAGTTAAAATATGGTTCAAATGCTTTGAAAATACGCAGCAGAATAATCTTACCGAGCAAGGGATATTAGCCCCATGCAGAAGACTGCTGAAAGAGCGGCAAAATTTCAGAAGCAGCTATTTATTGTATGACCATGCGTACAAGAGAGTTCCCACAACAATTTCGTACGCGTTGTCATTTCAATACGTATAGAATATGTACTTGCGATTCCACAATTTGCATTTCCAAAAATTGCTTTTAAGTCACTATTAGGCCGAGGCGGCAGAGTGACAGCAGCAAAGCGCCGGTAACATAGATGAAAAATAGCTATAAATAGGTGAGTGAGCATGTTCGGTAGCGTGACAACACGTTGTCGTCACAACAACAACTTAAATTGCATAGTTGAATTACTACTAATTGATTCAAACGTGTGTTGAGATTTATGGGTTGGACTATAATTTTCGAATAAAAAAGTAACTCATTTTAATTCAACAGTTAAACACTTTTTTTACCAACATACTTTATTACTTTTACTATTTCATAGAAGAAGGTGTTTCTCTTAGGAGATTATATTGTAAAATATTTTGATTTACGGAATCACCATACATAATCTTATTGTAATGATTAACACATGTGTTACATCATTATTTTTTAAAACCTCTGATATATATAAACTAATTATTTTACTACGCCGATAACATCATTTACATGATATCAAAAATATCTCCGGTGGCCGAAGAGTTAGCGTGTGCACTTCGGAGATGGAGATTGTGGGCTCGAATTCCACAGCTGCTGGATTTTCAAAAATCCAATAATATAGAAATGAATTTATAATAAGTTAAAAAATTGGCTGACAACCAATCTTCGTGAAATAGCCTGGCTAGACATGTTTTTACTTTGCGGATATATATTATTTCTGTAGTGGAAATCTTCACACAGATTTAATCCATGTACGTCATTTCAGGAGCGGATATGATTTAAAAAACATCATTTAATCTATGGAAGGTACGAAGTTTCATAAAATCACACAAAGTTGGTTCACTTACATAATTCACATCACCAATGAATGCGATATTGTGAAGTAAATGTAACGAGAAGCGCAGAGCCTCTGGCGGTCGTCCACGTTTTTCCGTGTGTCCATATTATTATTTTGTGTGTGTAACGCGCGAGCTTTTTATATTTCGCGCGCTTAGAATAAGCACAATATTGTATATTCTGCAGTCATGTCAGACATTTCATTTTCACCTGAGGTGGTGAATCCGCCAAACATAAATATAATCAATTGTTTAAATATATTACCTTAATTATTTCAATAATAGACCAATATTGACAAAGATGTGAAGACCGATTTACCAACAAAAAAAATGTAAAATCAAAATTCGGTGAAATTATTTACGTACTGTAACTTCAAATTTTATTAGGTATGTTTACATTGACAACATTAAATCTTTTTAATATTTTATAGAACGTTAGAATTAATTAAACATATAAAACATAATCAAAAGATAAAAAAGGGAAAACATTTCGTGCGGCTCGTTCTCTGAATTAAGCTGAGCTTTCCGGAATTAACTGTGGTTTCGTATACATATTTCTTTAGAAGAAAAGTCACATTTATAAATCAAATCAATTATTTTTTTATATAATATAAAATTCTATACTTTTTATATTATATAAACCGTAAATGATATTACGAGTGGATCACTAACCAATGCCCTTAATGCATATTTGCCAACATATTTGGTACAACAAATGAAGCAATACTACAATTAAATGAATAATAAGTAAAATGAAAACAGTTAGTGATGAATGATACCTACAAAGGTGATAATTTAAAAGTTTAGTGGGAACAACACGCCAGCAGTTAATGATTCAAGTGGATTGTCGAGAGGAAAGGATGTAAGCAGAGTTCCGTAATTATTTTCCATATATCTATCTTGCAGTGCCTTGTAAGTTTGGTACTGTAATGCTGGTTCATCGTCACTGGTGTACTCGCACAGAGAACATGAGTGGTGTCTGAGTTTGAAGAAGTTTGAATGGACAAATGTGTGGCACGGTAGGCCCACATCTCATTCGCGGACTGGCTGCGAGATACAACGCGAGTGTGATTAAAAAGAGTCGCTTCGTTTTGTGTTTTCAGGAAAACATTTCGTGCAGCTCGTTTTCTGAAACGAAGCGTGTTCGCCCTGAAAATACTGACGCCTGGTTTTTTATCATTTCCAGCTAAGTTTTTACAACAGCCACTCACCAGCTCGTGATACAGTTGATGTGTGTGTAATTTAAAAAATTTGTACTATTTTAAAAATTGTTTCGTATGTGAATTTTATACTTGTTTTATTACTAGTATTATACGAGTGTTTGATGTATATAACAGTCAAAATATCTACGTAACTATCATAATGACAACGATAGTGATAATATGTTGGTTTTGGGTTTAGAATAATTACTGATAAAACGATCAATCCGGGTCATACATTTAGAGACATTACTTAATATTCACATCAACCCTGCTGAGGCAAAACGCAGTAACCCCTACAAAACAATAATGTCGTGAATGAGGTTTGACTCCTGATTTCTGCACGCGAATGGGGTAGACGCCTCTTTTTTCAAAATTTAAAGCTTAATTTTGATAATAAAACTGAAGATTATGTGTTTTGCCAAAATAGAGATGATATTACGTTGTTTTTACCTCGTGAAAATATACAAAATTCTTTCGAGATCATTCAACTTTTATTATTCCACACCTGAAAACTTAATACGTATACCAACGTGTCAAAGCCCCCCTGAATTTAATACTCCAAAATAAGTAGCAATGATCTGATCAAACTTTCAATACCTTGTTTTTCTAAACTTTAACTAAATCACGTACATATGATTAAATATTTATATTTTATAACCATGCTCGCTCGAAATATGTAGCATATACATCTCCGCAATGTGAACATTTTCAATATTAAGAGCAAATGAATCTCCTCAATGTACCGTGTGAAAATTTAACATGACAGATTACTTTTAAGTGGATTAGTTCTCGGCCAATCAACCAACTCACCTAGCATAGAACTAAAGTTAATCGTTTCCATAACAGTGATAATGACAACGAATGGAAGTGGATATTAGTGGATTTAGTTTCTTAACTATGTAATAAATTCTATCTGCATTAACTTACGTTATGCATATTTAATTAGCTTCATTTTAAGTAATAAATATAATATTATATTTGTAGTATACTATCGATTAAAATCAGTATTATGAAAGCTCTCCATGAACCGAAAAAATAGTGCTAAAAAATCTCTGGTCTAGACTTCCTCACATCTACGGATTAACGTTCAGTTTTTCTTCGACGACACAAAGACGATCGCAATCACACCCAAGTGAGAAAAGCTGAATAAGACACAAAGAAACATCCATTTCCGGCGACTAGTGTAAATAGAACCTGCGACTTGCTTTGGAAAGCGCCGCCCTTTAGAAGATTCCAGTCACTCCCTTACAATCACATGCAAGTGAATAACGAGTGAGTAGCTCGCACACAAAAAAATCCAGATACATCAATAATGACATATCCTTATTACATTTTTTTTCCAGAAAACTCACATGACTATTTCATCAAATAAAATATAATACAACAATTTTATTTAATATCTGCTGGATGTCAATTAAATTTTGGATACCTATCGATAACTCACTTGCATAAGCATTATAAATATTTTACACGAATGAATGGCAAATTTAAATACGTCGGATTCGCAGTGTTTATTAAGGCTTAGATTGATCAAAAGTAACCCTGAATATTATACACCATTGTTAAAAGTGATCTTCCACGCTTTATACGTCAGTATTATATCGAGAAATATGTTATGTGTATTAAACGATTTGATAGCAATGTGAGAGTTGTCTAACAATCTGATACGAATGAGTAACTAGCAACGGCTAAATGCAGAAGAATGTATCACCTGCCGTATTATGCTCAAAGTGCGATAAAGAAATGTTTAATGGGTTGATGCGGATGCAACGTCATATTCATATATGGATGCGTTAAAAAGATTGTATGTAGATTTTTTTCGTTGCTTTCCGGAAGCGAAATTTTCTCGTGATACGATTTAAACAGATCCTATTGACAGTATTAAAACGAAGAAGCCGTAATAAGTTTTATTTTACTTGGGATTGAACTTAAATTGCTTTTTTTTTAAATTATTAAAAATTACAATCATATCTGATGGATTTGCCTTTTTTATTGGACATTTCTGATGTAATATTACATCACCGACCCAAAACAAAAACTAATAATATGAGAATTTATATAATTAACACATGTTTTTGTATTGCAATTCTGACTGCTTGTTTTTTATTGCGATTTTTTTATTAATAGATACCATTTTTTTATGATACGCACTTTATTACAAACTAAAAAAACGAATTTAACGACGTATCTAAATGATTTTCAATACATTCTATAGAATTTAATACATGAACATGAAAAAGTTTAATTCTTAATGTACCACTCAATTGTATATAATATCCACCAAAATATTGTTCACAGAAATTTGAACCTTATATCTTTATAGTAACTGTAAATATTTATAAAAAAATCGTTTGCAAGTATGGCCGACGTTAACGTCGAAGAAATGGGTACGTTGTCATTTATTATTATTTCTCGCATAAATAATATGAAATACTTTAATCTCCTACCTGTCAACCCAACGATCCTGTTATTATAACCAAAAAAAGTATATTTTTATGAGCTTTAGAGGGAAATACCTACAAGTTTTTTTTTATAGTGAGTTCATTTCATGAGATGTGAATTAAGACCTATATACTTGTATATAATTTTTGAACAATTTTTCATATCAGCTTCTTATAGTTTAGTACTTTATACTCTGTAGTAGTTAATAAATTTATTAGACCGATAAAGTAAAGACATTTTTTCTCGATTATAAAAGTAAGATGGCGGATAAAATAAAAACATCGCATATTTTTGCAAAAACAAAATGAAAATTTCAATTACTAAAATAAAGCTCAATCCTTAATTTTCACATATAAATACATAGTTAAATACCATATCATATTAATACGGTTTACAGTATATCCCGTCGCGGATTGTTGCAAAATGATATTTATGTAATACAACACAATTCACTAAAATGTGTCAAACACTAAAACTTAATAAAGCTTTTGCGAGAAGGCCTATTTTTTTTTTTTGTCTCCAAGTCTTTGTTAAATGATCACACACCATCTGATTAATAAGCCGGCAGCGACTAATCCCCAAGAATATTCACTAGGCAGGAAAGCTTTCTAAGTTAGAACCAAGTGTTGTGCAAGATATTAAAACATATAACGATTAGAGTATTTGTTTGTTTTTTAAATTGTGTTCCGATATTTTTAAAAAAATATTTTTTAAATGTGTAAAAATTACTATTTGTATATAGTAATAATATTTATTTTACTATGTATAAAATGTACAGATCAAATATCATGGTGTTTCGTATATCTACCAAAATTATATTATTAACACTGTATTTGAAAGAAGAAAAATACATGTCAAAATCTACAGTCTTTGTTTATTTCATCATATTATTTCAATAAATTTGAATATATTTATAAGGAAAGAATAACTGTACGACTAACCAATAAAAGACTACGGGACGACTAATAATGAGTGAGTTTAAATAAATTATTGCTGAATCTTTTCAATTAATATTATGTATGTAATAAATGTATTTGAAGTATTTGAAGAGTAACTCTTCTTGAGATAAGGTCAGGTTTTACTAATTAAAACAAATATGAATGAAACTTTGCTGACAATACACTTTGAGATGTTTGGGGCAGGGGCGCAATAAAGACGCTACGATGAACTCGAGCTTTAAACTTAAAAGCTTCGCTTGAAAAATGAGCAAGATCCCTGTAGGCTGCCTCTCCCATAAAACGGCATTTACGAAGCTTTATTTCATCATCACTCATAGGTAACGAGATATGGGAGCTGTGCTTACAAAAATATTTTGTACTTCAAACAATGGTTAATACCGTTTATATATCATTGTATGTTCTTTAAGAAAACTTAGAACTTTGATCACTGGATCGAAAAGATGAAGTGATTTGTTCAGACAACAGTAAAAAATTCTATTCTTAATTAATTTTGACAATATACCCGAAAATATAAATTAATTTATTTAATATTTTTAGCTATTTGTCGCCAATCCCAAATCAAAACAGTAAAAAGCATTAGAGAAATTCCCATTTGAAGAATAGTGGCTATGAATGATGCCTTTTCATTTTAATAACATATTCACAGAATATCGTTTTTAGTTATACTCTCACATTTTAATATTTTTTACGTTATAAATGCTTTCATATACTTAACTTTATTCTATTTAATAACTAATTTCACAACAATAATATTATACAATGTCATGTTTAACATATTTAATTCGGTTTAATGTTACCATTATTTTTAATTCTAATATTTATTATTATTAATAATTCATAAAATCATCGTTTGATTAATTGATTTTTTGTAAATCATACACCGTTATTAATGTGTGTAAAATTAATACGTGTCGATCACATTATAATATCAATTATATGATTTTACAAAGAATTGTTTCAATATTTCATGTGTTAAAAAATATTTTGATGATCAAAGAAAGCTATCCCATATTTTTGTAACAATTCTGTTATTTTATTATATCGTACAAAATGAATTACGTGTGTATTTTATTGACAATAAAATACAACAAAAAATAAAGTAAATTGGTGCGGAAAATTATCATCGCATATATACCAGGAAACTAGGAGCAATTTATTATGGTAACCGGCATTTTGTCCCAAAACAGTTCATTGTCAAAAACATTTTAATATTCTTTTTGTTTATAAAATGTATAGATTTTTTTATATATACCATGTCCGCTCCCAAAGTACATCGTATGGATCGACACAGTGTGAAGAAATCCACTCTGCAGTGTGAAGACATCTCGACAGATTATTTCTCACGAGAATCGTTTTTCAGACAATTATTCAACCCAATGGGCATCCAGTCCTGCATTTTCAGATTTTTAAAGTCCAACTAGATGGGGAATCGAGCCCGCATTCCCCGGATTGCTAGGTGCGCACGCTTCCAATTACGCTAACCGGGGAGACAACATGTGTAAAGGAATATGTTTTCAATTTAAATTCACGTTAGAAGTGGTATAATAGGAACTTAACAGAGTGTTTTGCTGCTTTTCTTAATATGTGAATCTATCTTTCAATTGGTTTATTGGAGCTTAATATCAAACAATGGGTATCTTTCAACAGAACGATCGTTTTCAATTTTGTATACAATATATATAACTACAACAATTAAATCTTATATAAGAAATCTTGTACAGTTTATTCTTAACCATATTATCATTTATTCAATAACTATATACAATAACTAAATTAACAACATTTTTATTAACGTGTCTACTCCGAAAGCGAGGCATATGGATCTTGATCATGTGAAGATAACCACTACAGTTATAAAGTATCTAGATTTCCATATTTTTTTCACGATAATCAGTTGTCAGTCAATCTTCTGCGTCTTTACATTTGTGGGAATTGAGCCATCAATTCCCGGCTTTGAAACGCGCACGCTAACTTCTCTGCTACCAGAGAGACAGTAAAACGAAGGTGAAATAATTAAGAAATACGTAAAACACAGCGTAATACAGTTATATATATAATATATATCCTCGTTGATTGAAGCGTCAACTGAAAATATATTAAGCAACATTCGAGTAAGCTAAGCTATATGCAATTAAGAGACTATCCTTTCGTTTCATTATGAAGCTTTACGTCTGCAAGTAAATTCTATTGCTTTTATTAGTTTGTGAGACTTCTAGCGCTAACAACGGGTCAGGTCAAGTCTTCTGAATCTAAAATATGTGACTCAAACAGTTCATGACACATTTTACACTTATACTAAACCTTAAAACGTATACTATA
>JAGVSQ010003989.1:0-20351 GCA_022683975.1 Rhyacophila evoluta
CTCTTTCGGAGTGGATATCTTCACACTGTGTAGATCCATATGCTCCATGTTGAGACAACATTACAAGACTAGATAACTATTAGGTCGTGCAAATTGGCTAGCGAAAAAATTGTGAAAAGTATCAAACCGTGTGTCGATAAAGAAAAAAATTGTCACGCCAAATCTTCTCATTGCGAAAATTCAAACACTACATTTCTAGAGAGGGGCATGTTCAAACTGTGGGCATCATACAATCCATTTTCAAAGCGGTGCCCTTGCGTTATCTTCATTCCATTAGGACATTTTCAGAGAGAAATATCAATGTATGTATACAATTGGTTTTATTTTAATCCCTGTATCCTTTTTGGAAACTGTCCTAGATGATACTGACAGTACAACTTTCTTAAAGTAGGCCCAAATAATATTTTTTGAGACTTTCTCATTAGATAATCCTGATATGAGCTGGTTTTAAGCCGCTCGAGAGCATTGAATAAAATTATACCGAAGGCATTGAAGTCCGAGACACTTAAAATCTATGTGTATTGCCCCGAGCACTTTGAATGTTATTCAAAAAAGGAGGTCAATATTTTTTCCTCACGACATTTGCAATAAAAATCGAACCTCACAAGAATTAGACCAACGTTCGTAGAATGTTAAATTTTAATATTGGCCAAGTATCGACGATATATTTAAAGTTTTATATGAAACGTCGAATGTAATATATTCCAATGTAATTTCGTATACTTCATCGAAAGCGATATTTCAAAACAGATTTTTAAAGCCAAGATCTACCCTCGATTGCCTCACTCATAATGCTAACTATATATATACATATATAATGTTATCCTACGTGTTATATTATTACGCGAGATTTTATTTGAAACTACATATTCTTAATGTCGATGTTAGTCAATAATTGAATTCAAACAAAACAGTGTATAGCAGTAAACAATATATATAGGAAATCTTGTTAATTACTCAGTAGACACAAATATATATTTTTTAGTTGCCATAAGCATTGATTTGTATTGAAAATTAAATAATTTTGTAGACATCTAATGCATAAATGAGTCGTCTAGTTTCTATTTATTATAAGGGCATTTTGGTAAAATGTTGGCAAATCGATTTTTTCTGTTTTTTTAATAAAAATAAAAATCTAGAAAATCGTTTACTTCGTGGGCTTTGTTATTGGATTACGGTTGTTTAGAGTAAATTAAACATTTGTTTTATTTATGTAGTAAGATTAATTCGTAATTTTCAAATCCACTTTTGTATGGTTTTATTGCCGTTGGGAACTTATCGACCTTTGATTATGATGTTAAATAGAGACTAGAATATATAACTAGACACCTCATATTTAATTCAAATTTTAGAAAAAGTGCAATTACATGGTAGTAACTAGAAGCCTCAAATATAATAATAAACAATATAATACCACTATTGTATCAATATGGGACCAGATTATGCTGTCGATTAGTTTTCCACAAAAAAAAGAGTTTGTCCAAAATGTGCTATAACTTATGGTTTTTTTAAAGTTTTCAACTGTTCTATAAGTTCCATTTAATCTACAGTACAATCCGCACAATTTGCACATACTAATATGAGGCCAACATCCACTTGCTTTGTCCATACACCTGGACTTCATAAGGCGTATCCCAAAACTCTATTATCGAAAAGCGAAAGATTACTTGATTTGTCGGGAATGTCCCTGTAGTAAATAAAAATACCGAATACTTGCCTCGCAGTCAAGTGTGCTGGGGTTTAAAAAATACTCAATTTTTTTCAAAAGTGATCTTCACGTAACGACATATGAGGCTAAATAAAAACTTTTAAAAATATATTAGTATTATATATGAATAATCTTACATAGTTGGTCAGGCAAATTTTAAAAGCAATGAAATTTGCACTTGTGGCAACCAATTCAGATGACCCGATGAGTCCAATGAGAGAGTTGGTTACACCGTCTTAAGTAATTATTCCCATTCCGTAAACATTGTTGGATATTCTCACAGTACGTGATTAGTATCATGTTCCTATCCAAATACAAGGACATGTTGGCTGGTCAACAAGGTCGAACTAAGACAGCTTGGCAACAAAACCATCGTGGTCTGTAATGAATTGGTTTCTGGAGGTCTGGGTCAGTTTGATTATCGCCATGCGCCATTTTAACTTAAAACAAAATCTGTACTAAAATTATCATTCGAATAATGGAAATTCATTACGTGTGCAAAGAAACCTTAAATGTTAATAATAATAATAATACACCAGTCCTTGTTATGTGGTTAATTCGTACTAAAGGTTTTCACGTATGTCAAAAATCATGCAACTCGAATAAAACTTCTGTTTTTACATTAGTGGATTTAAATTGGCAAAATTTAGATATTTGATTGAGAAACGAATCACGTAATGTTACTAATACAATCAATCTTGATATTATTTCATCTAAGGCTCGCTTAAAGTTTTTTTGAAATCGCGTAACTGTGAATTCGCGTAAATCGATGACCCATAAATCGAGGTCTACCTGTAATATCAATCAACGTCATAACAAAATAAATAATACCTATAGTACCTGATGCACATATAAACGTAAGCAAAAATATTTATTATGTTTATTAATTTGCTCTGCTCTAGTTTATTGACAGAATATTTTTGACTATCATTATCTTATCTGATAAACAATCAGTGATATCAAACTGAAAAGGTCCAGATAACTGGGAAATCAGATATAATTAAAAGACAATAGCCTCCGTATACAAAATGTCAATAAACTGTAAAAAAAACTTTAAAAACACCTATCGTATCTTACCTGAAATAATGTCTGAGGGGATACAGGCAGTGAGGTTATTTAACTGTTTTCCTCATAATTGTATTATTGGTTACCATTCAAATGAGTTAATATTATTGTGTAAATATGCAGGCAGAATGAATTGACCCGTAATAAAATATAACAAAAGAAGTTGGATGGTCTTTAATAGATTCTAGACAGTCGTGTGGAAATCTTTGCAAAAAATGATGTCGTTTTCAAATCGTGTTAATTCTGATTATGCGGTGAGCAAGGACAGATTATTGTCTATGTTGTTATTATCCGCCCCGAATAAAAATGGCGTTGCTTGTGTCTATCGTGACCTTGCCTGTCATAGTTATTTTAACCTGATAATTTAGTAGTTTACTTTTACAGATTTTAATAATTATATACTGGTTATACGTTAAACCCAAATGGAAATCTGTCACGTTCGTATATACTATGAATTTCGTTTTATCAGTAAGATATTTGATAAAACCAATTAGTGGTTTTGAAAAACGTACTTCCAAACCAGCGTTTCTTAATCTGGTGTAAGAGAAGTTTTTAACTGTATATTTATGTACAGTACAATTTAAAGCTACATTATGCTTTATAAACATGATTTAACTGAACTATTTATGTACTGTTCGATATACAATTCCACTACCATTTTGAATTACGTATTTAAAAAAATTCGTATTTTAAATGCGCTGCAAAAATTTTACGACGTTTGAAAATTAATGGAAAAAAATTGGTACGTAATTATCAATGGGGTGCAAGAACGTATTTTCAGATTTAAGGGGGTATCACTAAAGAGTTTAAAAAACACTGACCCAAGCCCTATTTATTATCATTAAATTATTACTAAATGATATATTACAATGCTTGATGGGAATATTTTAAAACTAATAGTATTTAAAAATAAACAAATTTATCGATATATTTATATCAGCAAATTAAATTTTAATATACATGTATGTTATTACATATTTACTTGCAACATCATAGTCTACAAACGGGAACCAATCTACGTATTATATAATCTATAATTTTACAATTAAAATGCTTCAAAAAGCGATTGCCACATTTATTAAGTAATTAATACTATTCATATTTGCATTTGTTTGAAACTAAGAGGCAAGAGAATGAACCATCACTGATAAAATGAGACTTATTTCTATTCAGCCCATTTCTATAATATCCCAAGGCGGCCCTGTGCGTAGATTTGTCATAATCAATCAAATATTGTATTGTTTGCATATCAAGTATGCAAAATAAATTCCGTTTATATAAAAAAATATTTCGAATTGGTGTGGTATAATATAATAATTTATTATAATTGCAAATCTTATCACATTACTGAGATAACAGTGGCGATATCACATTTGGCTACCTATTTGAGTTTATTGAAACATAACATAACCATAGTATTGCTGCTACGTATAATATTGATCCATATTGACTGATAAATAATATCCGTCCTTATTTCAACTTCACTGAGAATAAATCTATGTATTGATTTTTAGTGGTTTTTGTCTATATTGATCTTAAAAAAGTGAAAGAATGATACATTTATTTATTACATAAAATATATTTGAAAAAGAAAATCTACGGCAGTCAAATGCATCATATTTATTTAATTCTGTAAAAAATGTAAACACCAATAAAATGAATCTGACAAGTCGACATTAAATAGATATTGTTATTCCGTTCAGTATTGCATCGTTTCCATGACAACAAACGAACATTTAATATATATTATTTAGGTGGAAGAACTTCAACTTTTAAGCTATTACAATTAACAATTATTCCGCCAGCCTTTCTCATTGAAACTATAAAGAGAAAAATAAGGATGTCTTCTAATATATTGTAAAGTCCTATTTCTAATCTTATCAAAAATATTAGTTCACCAAAATAATAACACAATATTTATTATTACATTTGGCTACATAATTGTGTTTAATTAATCGTTAAAATATAATAAAACGGATATCCGGAACTAATCTATACATAATTAACTTATTATTAACATTCCGCAGTGATTTAATATTAAAGTTTATATAATATGTAAATTATATTTATATGATATGTCCCCCAGGTAAAGTAGAGGTAAGCTTGAGCGCTCGCAATCTGGGGAGTGCGCGTTCGATTCCCACATCTGTCGGATTTTAAATATCGAAAAATGAAAGACTGGTTTCCATTGTGTTGAGCAATTGTCTAATAAACAATTATCGTAAAAATAAAGTAACATTAGCTTAGCAAAATACTTTAGTAAACTGGTGTTTGTGATAATACTATCACATCTGAAATATCTATCGACAACAATAATGATCGGATTTAATAATAATTAAATGTGATTGTTGTGGCATAGGTGGTCAAGTTGTAAGTTGTAGTACAAATCAAAAAATTGTGAAAAAAAACGCAGGACTGGATGGCCAATGTCTGAAGCGATTGTGTCAACCAACACTTGCTAAAAATAATCTATCAAGATTAGTCTATATAGATATATGAAAATCCATATGTTCTACATCTATTGTGTAGCTGTAGATGATAAAAAACGCGTATGCTAGGGATTTAAGGATTGAAGATAAGATTATTTTGAAAAATAAAGTTATATTTGTCTTACCAAGTTTTGTTTGAACGGTTACTACATGGGATTTTTTCGGTTGGGTCGATCAGATCCATTACACCACTACACCAGCAAATGTAAGCTATTCTTAGTGGATGTAGTATGGACACGGATGTGGTGGACGAGTATATTAAAAATAATAATTATCCAATTGCTGTAAAATAAAGTTTGCACAAGTACTTTCTAAGTAATATATGTTGTATCAAAAAAAAAATTGTGTGTAAGAATAGTTTTTATTCAAGATGTTTTATTTTAGTTGTTATTTTGTCAAAATTTGCCGCCATTATTTGCTATATAGAATAGACATTTTCGTCTACTCTCATTGGCAAACGTTGAGGTTTATTATGGAAAGCTACACAAACGAACGGAGCGTATAAATTGTAAGTTTAAAAATTTGTAAAAAAAAATGCGGAGAAAAATGGCGGGAAAGAGCCGTTCTATACAATCGTGTTTCATTAAGTACATTCTAACTTAGGTAATGAAGAAAAATTAATCAAAAATAGCTTCATGAATATGAGTATTTTTTATTATTGTGAATTTAAGACGTCTAGCAATTAGTCCCAGTTTATACAGTAGTCATATTTCACTGATAGTATTGTTTATAATATTGCAATAAAAATCAATAGGCATTTTGCACGTCGTATGACACACATGAAAAAGAGAAAGACAAGGCTTTGTGTGCGTATTTACCTGTATATGATAACAGGTCATCAGGTAGGTCACCTATTGGAAAACAAAACATTGCGTCAGTTCTTGCAGTTATGTGGCTTTCTGAGAAAACCTCTGTTGCCTAAAATACGCACGTGACTTTTTAGTTATAACCTATTCAAAACAATTGACGGGTGTCTTATTAAATATTATAACACACCGTGTTCCTAAAATTTAAAACACAATGACGACATGCCCAAAAAACCATATTGAGCGATTTGAAGAGACTTAACATACTTAAAACAGGAAAACCACATTAATAATTAAATCTTTTTGGCTGAATTGTGGTCCATTTCTTTCTAAGGACACGGTATATTTGGGCTGACCATATTTCTTTGTGATGCGGGAACATTGCGATGCTAAAAACGGTACATGGTTTGTAATGTAATTTATTAATATATATATAGGGATGGAAAAATTATGGGATATTCATTATTTTTGGTGCGCGCTTTAAAGTCGTGAGTTGCAGGTTTAAATTCTCACAAGCATTCGATGAGAAGAACACTGTTCAAACTGTAAGATGCTGAAGTGATTAAACGAGCACTTGATACGACAGTTGAACAAAAAGTAGCTTCGTTAATCTAATTCTACATTATCTCAACGGGTTGCGAAAGTGCAAGAGCTGCTTGCATTTTAGCGTTCCGGATGATGAAACGAAAATCCCACCACTAATCATCACAAAAGGTAAGAAAGAGAAAATAGAACGAGTGTCAGGCATTTATGTTCTTGAAACGGAAAAATCTTGGCGCACACAAGCTTGACATATTTTGACACTTTATTATTAAATCTATGTTATGTACTGAACTATTAAACAAATTAAATAAAATAATATTACCAAAAACAAAGATTTTTACAATTATTTCTTTTCGCATAAGAACATAAGACTTTGTTTTGTATTTTGGGATTTTTTCCCGCAAAGCCCCAACACAAAAATAAACTGCAGTGCGTTTTTTTAATGCAAACATTATATAAGACCGGGTTATAGTTATTAAAAATAATTTTATGATCATTCGATATCGAAAATAAATTATATTTATAGTTTTGTAAAAAATCGAGGCACAATATAAATATTTACTAAAAAGGCAGAACGATCTCCAAATATGAAATTGGGATGTACCGTTTCAAAGGAAACGTATAGTCGTCCTAGATAGTATTTCAGTAGGTGTGACTTGCACACGCGCGTAATGTATCACTTATTATAATTTATCAAGGATATTTAACCAATAAACACTAGACACTTAAGTATTATTACATTATCTTAAAACCTTCAGTAACGGTAAATAGTACGTAATTTCATTTTGGTCGTCATTTTTAATCACGATGACATTACACTTCTCAGTTGTTCATAGTAAATGACGTGGAATTAGTGCGTGCATGCTTCGGAACCAATGGTCACGGAATTAAATTCCATATCTGCATATTAAAAATCAAAAACAACAAGAACTGGAATTCCAAAAGGCTTAGTAATTGTATTCACATTATAAAGATTAAGCACTCCACGTTAGGAATAGACATGATTAAACTATAGTGAGTTGTCACAACGGTAATACTGTGAATCTTGTTTTCTCTCTGGTTATAGTTCGATAGATGAATCTCTCTCTCTTCTCTTGTAAATATACTCATTTATTGCCAGAATTTTCATAAAAATTGATTGGCAGCCAACCATTAAATATATTGGGATTTCACGTTCTGCATGGAAATACATATTAACTAAGATAGTTTTTATGAATATGCGGGATTCAAATTTGAGACCTCCGGTATCGAGCGCACTCATCCGCTGATTGCCAAACCTAAAAAAATACTATCATATTATATATTAGAAATTAGGTCAATTGAAAATGATTCATTACCAAATTAGAGCAATAATATTATATGATTCAAAGTGCGTTAAGGGGTAAATATTGATTATCTTCAATTAATAATCTTCGATGGCCTCGGCACATTTTCGGAAAGATGACACAATTTTTTAAAAGAGATTGACTACTTTAAATCCGAGAGACAAGACTGACAAGAATGCATACTGTTAAGATAATATCACCCTCAATCACTTATCCACGCCCGTTAGGCCGGAGCTACGATAGCAGATCGTAGGCAGCAGAGCGTCGGCAACAGAGATTAAAAATATCTATAAGTAGGTGAGTGAGCAAGTTCGGCAGCGCGACAAACCGTTGTTGTCACAACATCTTGCTCACTCGTTCACTCACCTATTTATATCTATTTTGCATCTCTGCTGCTGACGCTCTGCTGTCGTCGTCGCATCTAACGTAGTTCCATCTTTATGCGGACGTATACCGTAGCCAAACGAACGTGAGGCGCTCTTGAAAGAGGTAGAAGTGGCCTAGGAGCAGCTTCCCAAAACCTTGCTTGGCATGCACCAGAATGTGCATGCTTCCTATTCTAACTAACTAGGCCCTGTTAATGTTATCCAAATATTATGGTTTCAGTGGCTGAATAAGTATGTAATAATGAGTATCTGTAATAATAATTATGAACGCAAAGAAAGAAGGATTTGAGGCCCGCCTCTGCCAATAGCGTCACGATAATGAAGATTCTCCTAATAAATCGTTTCTAGATTATCTGTTATTTTTATTATGCAAAATTGTAAAGAACACAGACCCAAGAGAGTATTGTAAGACAAGTGAAATTTTACTTCTTTTTTTGAAAATAGGAACGCAGCAGTGTTGCCACGTATCTAAAAGAAGCCTTGACTGATACATTGTGTAAAAGATTTTTTTATTGTTTTTGATCGCTTCAACATTATTTGGCCTATATAAAATAACATTGGCAAATAACATATGCTATATTTTATCCATATACGGCGATTTGACATTGCGACGTGTTCTGTCAAATTGCCTACCTCCATCACTTCATACACATCAGTCGTAATGTTACTTCACATTGTGGCAAGTTGTTTTTTATTGTTTTTCCTCAATGATTCTCGGAGTGGCCATTGCCAAATAACATTCAATTAACTATGACAACACTAATACATCTAGTAATTCAATTTTAATCGAAACGTGATTTTAGATGAGTCCAAAATATTTGAAAATATAATATGCAGGAGTAATTACATGCCTTTACTAAACCAAGCCAAACTAATATGACATTTTCGGCAAATCTGATTTGTACAGAGATATTAATAACAGTATTCATCTGTTTTTCATTAAAATAAGACGAATTAAATAAAGATATTTTCATAACGAGATAATGTAATATATCCGTTCATTTATATTGTGAGATCGTATCATCACGAGAATTGCATCCGTGTTCGTATTAATGAACACTTATTTCAAACAGAACCAAGCAGTTTTTTTCACATTTCTACAATAATAAAAAAATGGACATTTCTAGGTTTGATTGATTTTTTTATATTTTTTCCGAGGTATGTGAAGCATATGAATCTCCATAATTTAAATATATATTTTCGCAGACTCTTTTTCATATCATTATTACCACTTTTACTGCTAGGATGTTTTTAAAAGCTTAAAAATTCGAATGATAAATTTACTGCAAAATAACTAAGTACAATAATCGTTCATGAAAAAACACCGTACTACTTTTAGTATTCACCGCGCGTAAAAATGAATAAATGGTTTAGGCAAACAACTAATTGCCAAATCAGTTCGGAAACATATTAATATTTCATTATGTATAAGCAAACCCCCGTATTTGTGCAAAGTTTTCAGTTGCTCTGTTTGGAAGTAGGGATTTCGAGCTTTTAAAAAGATTGAGAAACGTCTCAACTGACTAATAAGTGTAGCTAAATAAAATCCTTCGTTAAAAAAATTAGATGCAAAATGAGCGTTGCTGGTATTCCTCGCTGACACCACGACCGACGTTATATTGTTACTTAGTAGTCAAAGGGTTAATATTTACTAAACATTGTCGCGTATTACTCGAATTGTTGCCGAGTTAGTAGATAGCGGTTTCATTAATGTACTTGATTTAATTTGTAATGGATTTACAGTGTTTTTTTTTAAGTATGATAGAAAAAAAGATTTTAAAGATTTAAGTATTACATTGTCGTATTATAATTACTGGAGTATTATTTTTCATATTTCACTTAAGTCATTTAAAATAATACTGAAGTTTTGGGTATGTCTCAATAAATAAATGTTGTATAAATATTTCAGCGTTCTCCCAGGATGGAAGAGAAAAATGTAGTTTAACTGCGTTTATACCTCAAAACAGCCATATTGAGACTTACGACTGTATATTTCTGGGGGTGCGACATATTTTTGGAGCGGTCATGATTTAAAATATACCACAGTGATTAACAGGACAATCTTAAATGAATTTATTTATCTAGCGGTTTTAAGATTGGGCGTATATCTGAATAAATTTCCGGTTGAATTTACGATGGTTGTATATAGTAGGCTAATGTTGTATGTTCGTTATGACGGCATATCTAAAAAAATTAACACAATTACGATATAAAGAACAAATTGACAGTGATATTATTTGCGCGTAGAGATAACTATTTTATATTAACTCCAAACAATTGGGCTTCCCAATTCTTAACTGGGCAGTGTTGTTCAGTGCATCGCACAAGTGCGCCTAAATATTATGGGTGCCTTTATATAAGACAATTGAAATAAATTCGCCACTATTTTCTACGTGCATTAATATTTGCAAACACCCGTACTATCAAAATATTAAATGCTTTTATAAGATACTTAGAAAGGTACAAAGTTAAACACGCACATGTTGTAAACTAGTAAAAACGTGTAAACAGATCGTTCAAAAATCATTTTGCACAAGGGCAGTCACGGCGGTTTTTCCTCCAAGCTCTGTCACGATGGTTTTATAGAATCTCCTATGTGCTTATGAGGTGAATTGCAGGATGCTTCTGTCGGTTCAAATGGAAGAGCTTCTCAAGTCGGTTCAATTATTTTTAGAACTGTTCGGCCATTGCGACTTGTTTCTACGAAGAATAATTTTAGAGCTTTTGAAAAATGCGAAATTTTACAGAGATCGAGAAGGTGTCTTCTGAGAATAAGGCAAGATAAATATTAACAGGACTTGGTTAGAATATGTTTCACGCACACTCTAGTGCACGCCGAGCAAGGTCTAGGGAAGCTGCTCCTGGGACACTTCTTGTACTTTTAAGATCGGCCATCCACTTCATCACCCCAGGGTACACGCATGCATAACCGGTGTGTAGGAGTGGCTGGAAGTGGAGCCAAAAGCAAATTGTGGGTAGTATTGAGCATAATACATGTAGTAATTAATTTGAGAAGATAATGAACAAGCGTTTCTGATGCAATATAATGCTAATGTTTAACCGGGGATAAATCAAGTTATCCAGTGCAAAGCTACTTTGAAGAGGGCATCACGTTCGTTACGCCACGGTATACTCCCGCAAAGCTGGTGTGGAAATTGTTAGAAGGGAAAGTGATTATTCCGCATTATTGTGCTTGTGTTGAAATAATTGCAGACGTTAAAAATTAGCGATTAATGACAATAACGCGACGTATTGCAGGGCCTACTGGATTCGGAAAAGCCTGTAGTGGTAGTTCTTCGCAAATAGCAACAGAAAACGGGTGACTTAGTCGGAAAATGGAAACTCGGCGCCAGAATGTCAGGCGTCGGCGCTTCGATGCCTTCAACGAGTACTTAAGCGACGCAAAGGCGTGCGAACAATTGTATATTGTCTGCTTGCAATATAGGACAGCTTATTCAAATTACTTTAAACGCCTCCGTATACGTATGCTTACAGTAGAAATATTACTATACATCTCAATTTTATTTTAATTTCATCTTCTTTTTCAAATACAGTGGAAGGCGGATATTATAATCACGGATAATATTATAAATCGGCTATTATTATCACAATCAGTCGGTAGCAAACCATAGCATATAAAATTAAATAAAAATAATCTGCTTACTATAATAAAACTTCGGCTTTCGTTGTCAAATCTGATAATCAAACATTCTGTTATGCAGTAGTTGCTAAGTTAATATATTATATTTTTAGAACCTCTAAAAAACTATAAAAGCGAGAATTATATTTTTTATACCATGTTCGCTGGATGGAATGGAGCATATGGATTTACACAGTGTGAAGATATCCGTTCCTAAAGCTGTGTATATGGAACTTTCCAATGAAATATTTTTCACGAGATTTGTTTGTCAGACAATTAATCAGCCGAATGAGCATCTTTAAAAATCCAAAAGATGTAGGAATCAAACCCACATTCTCCGTATTGAGAGGCGAGTACGCTAACCTCTACGCTACCGGGCAGGCTAAAGGCGTCACTATTCATGAATTTTTCAAATACATTTTATATTTTGAAAAGTTGTTAAAAACATATGTATTGGAAGATATAAGTAGGGTTTATTATTTCGTAATAAAGTGTGTCCTATATTTTGTATATTCTGTTTAATGTTATCAGCCAGTTATTATTATCAAAAGTTACAGAGTAAGATCACATGGTGATCACAATACGCGGCTTCCTCTATAATACATAACAAATTCTCTCTTTATTTTACTCGACTACATTTGTCATTTTACCATAGAATTTCAATAATATTTAACGTGGCAGTTATTAAAAAATATATCTGCGGGATATAAGAAGTTGATTACATAAATTGACATTTCGGAATTTCTATATATCGCCGTCGAGGAGAGAAAATTTACCAACTAATAAATAATATGATGATGAATGTTTTGCTATTGCAATTTTAAATAAGTAAAAGCGATATATATATTTTTTAATAATCATGGTTGTATTCAATAGTTTTTAGGTCTTACATTATAATAATTGCAAAATCAGATTTAATTACATAAATATTACATCTCTCACCAATTTTTAATTTCGTAAGCATATACTTGACACTTATCTTAATTTCTAATCCGGTAAAATCCTCTCTATATTTTCCAGACAATTGTTCATTTTTCACCGCCGTGTCAACACTGTCGACATTTTTATAGCCATAATACACATCTAGACTAATTTTGACATTTTGTGCGACAGTCAAACGCCTCGTCTGAATTGGCTGCACAAAAACACTAACATTTTAATTTAAAATCAATCATATACTCTTCGTGTATGTACGGTTGATTCGGGCCTATATTGGGTGCCATAATTTGTAAACGTAAAGTAGCACTATCAGAATGCATGCATTTCATATGTACACCAAACTCTCTTTTTACACGGCGGATACGTTCCACCCAATATCGTGTAAAAAAAAGTATACTAAAATAAAAATAATAACGGTCTAGAGATTTCTTTAAATCAATGGATATCAAATAATAAATTCAATATTGTTTATTGTAGTTTAATCAAATCGTAACAAATCATTTACGCATTTAAATCAGTAAATCATTTAAAAAATTGCGGGATGTAGCACCGTGTTATTTGGAAACCGTATAAAAAAGGAGTGCGATATACACGTATTATTCTGAGGTATATTAATCTATACATTACATCAGTTATAGATATTTGAATAGATTTGTAAGCATATAAAATATAAGCAGTATTATGTTTTAAATTAGTATTGCAATTATAACATGAATCTCGTAAATTCAAGAAATAGTTAATTACGCAACTATACTGAAAATTTTAAATACTATAATTAATTCTTCGACGCATTTTTTTCATTATTATTTGCATATTTCAATGATTTTAACCTTGCAATCCAAATAGTTGGAATTATTGTTTTTAAGCTGTTTTTAATTATGAGGATTATCATTATTTAATTACGTTAAAAACATGTTTACTAATTGAAATTTTAAACGATGCTTTAAACTGCAAAAATACAATAATACGAATACGAATATGAACTTGACTTTCAGCTGTTTAAGTCGGAAGGAAGACTTAACTTTTGTTATAAAATAAAATATAATATGTAACATCCCGGTTAAATTCGGACTACTTAAGCCATATTAACAATTATTTAATGCTCCTTTTTGTGATGAATTAAAAATGTTTGAAACAGTTCTTAAAAAAATACATTAATATTGTGATTTATTGATAAACAATACAAAAAATGCTTTGTATCTTCAAAGGAGATCTCTCATTGTAAAAAATATAATGTTCATGATGAGCATTGACCGCTGTTACATATTAAGTTTTTTGAATGCTAATTATAAACTGACAATTCTTGGGATAACTCTGGCATTTTTAGAGCACCTCACGTGTGTTACACCACGGCATACGTCCGTATAGCAGGTGTGAAGAAGTGGCTGGCGATGGAGGGAAAGCAAAGTGTGGGTAGTATTGTGTATAATACGTGTAGTAATTAATTTGAGAACATAATATACAAGCGTCTTATGGGTAATATATATGTGTAAAATTATAGTGCTAAAAGTTTTAACTGGGAATAGGCTGACACACTAGCTAAAGCAAAATGTTGGATAAATCAAGTTATCCAGCGCAAAGAAAAAGAATTAAAACGCCGAAGATCTATTTTAAACTTAATGTGCATTTGAGTCAACGGAAGTCTTGGGTAATTCCTCTGAGACACTACTGGGCAAAGCTGATATGTACTTCACACTGGTATACCTCGGGATACACCCGATTAGGATTGAGTGTTTGGACGAGGTGGGTGATGAAAAGTTAAAAAAAAATGAACTTAGCACACTGTTTAAAAAATAATACTAAATGAATCGCTATTTTCGGAAATGATCTAACCTGGCGCATGCATTCTTACAATCTATTCTACAGTTATAATAATTTTAAAATGTACTCTATCATTTTAATTAAATCATTAAATATATAAACCAGTAATTATTTTTTTTAATGTGTATTCTAACTTGTACATAAATGCACGGTTTCAAATCATGATATGAATCTATTGCCAACGATCTTTATTTTTATTAAAACTTCATATCTCATATGAGTGGCCGCAATTTTATTCACATACAGATGATTGATGATTATTATTATTTTTAAGTCTTTACTTCTTCTTGCAATAATATTGTGATTAACGTTGCTACTGTTGATGCAGTAATCAAAATAATCTTGGACGGTTGACTGATATCCAATCATTAAAATCTATATTCACAATTATCTTAGATAACATGTAACACTAGTTTAAATGGTAAATGAAAAAGTAATTGGGTTATTAAATTTATCTTTTAGGGGTTAAAGCCGTTTACGTAAGTCCAATATTTATGAATGAAGTATAAATAGAGGTAAAGAATTGATCGTCAATAAATTTACGGCATATTATAACTGCTACTAATGGTTTAAAAAGGATATATTGAGTACTTGTAAATATTCGATTTTTACAAATATGAAATGACAAAATAACACGATATTATAATCTGATAAGTATTCGTATTGTAAACTCTCACTGAATGAGTTGAACGATTGGCTGACAACCAATTGTACAGTCTTTTACAAATTAATGATACTCATTGCAAAATAATACCAACCTAGTAGTAAATAAATCATAATTTATTTACATACGGCATACAGAATAATATTGGTAATTTGAGTTTTTACAACTACAAAATTTTGTGTAGCTAAGAAACG
Source organism: Rhyacophila evoluta (assembly GCA_022683975.1). Taxonomy (NCBI): domain Eukaryota; kingdom Metazoa; phylum Arthropoda; class Insecta; order Trichoptera; family Rhyacophilidae; genus Rhyacophila; species Rhyacophila evoluta. The sequence goes on from JAGVSQ010003989.1 coordinate 15,581, forward strand.
AGGACGGAATGAAACCTATATCTGAAATACGTATTACGCATATTATTATAGTATATAAGACAAGTTGTAATAATATCACTATTGAAAGAAAAGAAATAAAAAATAATAATTCAGATATTAAAATAATAAAACTGCAAATTTTATTTTTGGGTAAAAACGTTTTGATTCGTCATATTGATTATTTTTTGTTGTTGAGTTGGTAAAATACAAAATTCAGGGTAATACTATTAATAAATGATAAGAGTTCTGTATGGTGTATTTTAAAAAAATCACATGCTAAGCGTGCTGTTTATTTTTTTTTAATATATTCTCTTTAATAACGTAGACAAATAATTTAATAATTATAAAATATACTTTTGAATTTCATTCGGGAAAATCCTTAAGCAAACATCATACTTATATTTAATTTTTACCGTATCTATGGTAACAAAAATTAATAAAAACCTGCTTGGACACGGTCGGCAGAATGCATTTTACTCAGAACAGTTGTAGTTTTAGTTATGTTTATATTTTTAATAATAGTATAATGGTGCGATAAGATCATGAAAATACACATTCCACGCTGCATGACGTTAATAATAGTTTAATTCGGCTGATATGTTTACATTATATTTTGGTATTGTCATTAAATTTTGACGATGTTTTTTAAATCACGGCTAACATTGTATTCTTAAACAATGGCCTAATGATATAAATATCTAACTAGGAATGCAAGCAAACATTACAAATCGATTACTACATATAAGATATTGCCAACTCAAAAATAACACCTGTTCAGACGATTGAAGATTTATTTTTGTTTTATATTTATCTGCTTATTGATAACACAATGTATTTAATGTTTTAATAAATAAAAAAAAGGAATTCGTGCAATACAAATTGTACCCCGGGGCAGACGAGGATCGGATGCCTATTGGGCAGAGCAATTAGCTGACAACCAATTCTCGTAAAAAGTCTGACATGTCTTCACGTTACGAAAATGCATACACTCCACTTTCAGAGCGGACATCTTCACATTGTGTAGATCCATAAACTCCACTTTCAGAGCGTACATGCTTTTTTTTGTTTTTCAAATAACTTGAGTTGGCATAGTATATTGTTTACAATGTACGCTTATCAATGTAATCTCAGTGGCGTAACTATTTACGTGCAAAGTACACGACTACCATTATCAACGACAGTGACGTGTCTAGGCAAGCCGGCACCGTTGGGCAATGTGAAAATGCGGTCACTACCATTTTTTTCTCAATGATACTGAGTATGTATATAAATATGATACGATATGATATGAAATACCAGTAACACTACCAGTAATTTTGCTCTATCTACAAGAGAAATATATAATGAATTTTTTTTTTGAAAATCTTTTGTTTGTCGCTTATTAATTCATAAGTATGAAATAGCATTAGATGAAAGGATAACGAGAGCGCTTAGTGCTTACGACGCGGTACTGCACTAAGGAAGAGAAAAATAAAGATGTAATACCGGACGTCCAATGGATTACGTAATTGACTGAACCAACTCTCGTGAAAAAACTGTTAAAACAGGTCTTCATATTGCAGATATTCCATTTTTGGAGTGGTCATCCTTACGCCGTTGCGATTCATCTTTTTTCATATCAATTTGAAAGCGTACATGGTAAAAATAAAAACATTTCACCCTAACATAATTGCAACTGCTACGCCTTCCTAAACGGTTTGGTTCACAATGTGTTCCTACGTAAACAAGGTACGACTTATTTGGAAACAAAGTTACAGCCCTTTTTACGACTAAATGTCAATCACACGCGGTTTAGAAGGCACGACCTTATATATTACATAAATAGACAATAATGTACATGTATAATATAGGGTATTATAACCTCTCGTCAACCTTTGAAAATCGACCGACACCATACGCTCCGTCTAGTCAAAGAGTAATATATAATACTATATAAAACAACCATTATAACATAGTAAACTATTATATTAGTTAAAATACAGTCTCAACCAGTTAAAAAAATATATATGTTCTACAAGAAAGCGGAATATTAAATATATTATATATAGTACAAATTACTCAGTTGACAAGAAATAAGTACATTTACGCCACTGCACTATCTAATTCTAACATGATACTTTCCAAATTATCCGACTGATGAATGTCTCACCTGATTAAAATTAATAGATTTGTTTCGAATTACATGTATCTATTTTTTTAATAAAATATTATAATTACCTTCAACTCGCAAAATCCTTATCCTTCGTTGAATGTAGTATTATTTACAATTGATGAATGCATGTTCCTATTTTAACAATTTTAAATTATTTTCACACATCAATTTAATGTCACATGCCGTTTATATACTATTTATTAATCCTCGATTAATTGATTATTAGTAACACTAGATGTCCACACAAAATATAATGCAGCCAGTAATTAAATAATTATTTTTATTACACGTATTTTATGGTGATAACACTAAAAACGATCCGTCGAATGTAAATTAATTTACTTTAACGATAATGTTATTTTTTTTTTAATCCTCCTTGTTTTTATTTGGGATAAAATTATCATAAAACCCACGAGTTCATAAGATAATAAACTGCAAGGTAATTATTATTCAACATATTTTGATAAAATGTCAAAAATATATTATACCCATAAATTTATTTTAAATATTCAATACCAAAAAAACTAAAATTTAATAAATTTTGAAATACAATTAAAAGTTTCGATATATTTTTCAATATTATTTTGACCCGTAAATTATAATTATTAAAAAAATTTGAGTTTGAAGATTTGAAGGTTTCACTTTTTTTAATAAATGGTATCCAAACTAGGTCGCGATTCGCTATTTTGACATTTAAAAGGGCGCCAAATTCACGTTAATAATAAAACAATGCATGTTTTGCAATGTACTGCCAACTTTAGACTGTCACAGAGTACACTATTTATTAGTTACAAACCACTCAAAGCGATAAAATTATATTTTGTGGAGGCAATAAAATGATTTAATTTAAAAAATACTAAACGAGTTGTAATATGATGATAATTATTTTATTTCGCATAGACGGAAGCGCAAGCAACACCTATCACTTCCCGCCGTACCAATCAACTGAAAAAAAAGTAATGAGCCGTCCAGACATGTTGCCTTCTAATAATGTTGTGACTAATCGTTGCAAGTTTGGGGGACATATTAAATGTAAATATATTTATAGGTGAGTACCGAAATTAATCATAACGATACGCCGCCTACATTGACGTACAGGTTTTAAAAAAAGTATGCGAACTGGTCTGCTGCGTCGATAACCGTGAAGAATTTTTACAATGATTTCAAACTGTGATCATTCACAGTTACATTCTGGGCATATTATTAAATATTATATGACTACTATTTTTTAATGACTTTCGTAAACGGTTTTAACCCCTAAAAGATAAATTTAATTACCCAATTACTTTTTCATTTACCATTTAAATTAGTGTCACATGTTATCTAAGATAATTGTGAATATAGATTTTAATGATTGGATATCAGTCAACCGTCCAAGATTATTTTGATTACTGCATCAACAGTAGCAACGTTATTATGTTTTTCACAATACCATATTTTTAGCACGACTTCATAAATTTGGCATCGCGCTGCACAGTTCAAATTATTGCCTGGGATATTTTAAGACGATTTCAACAAATTATGGTCACGTTCCTAAGACGGCTTCTTGTCATTTTTCACCATCAAGGTTACTAGTCACATAAATAATTATGGTTCCTCGCATGCACAAGACAATTGTTTTGTAAAGAATTTTAGATTTAATGCTATCTCGATGTAAAGAGCGCTTATAAGGTATGATTATCTGTTCGCAGTGAAAAAATATGAATAAGTCTTATACGAATTGATTTTTATTTACAAAATGTGGTCACCGTACTTTTCATTCTGTGACTGATGTACCAGTCAACCTGCTGTTTATGGCCACATTATTAGGGTATTGGATTAGTATATTGGTATTGGTCTGAATATCAGGCAGGTGCGGTGTGCCTCTGCATTTTAGAATTATTAAGAATATCCAACTCTGTAATGACTAAGAAAGATTTTAAGCTTTGCTATAATATCGTTGTCTCTTCATGAAAATGCATAAAACACGTACAATTTAAATGAACCATGTTTTTTTCACAAATAATTGATTGTAGCAAACTTAAAATATCCACCTTTATCCCAAATCAGTGTCCACCTAGCATTTAATCGCGAGCTATTGATGACAGTATTTTTGGATCCAATTTTTTTGTATTTTTTTTTTATTTATGCATACCATTGTCAATCATCTAATTTTAACTAGAAATTCGACTGTTATGTCTTTTATGAGTATCTGAATCCACATATTTCTTTTGTGATGTGGTATTATAAATTACAATTTTTGAACCATCTGTTTTCTTAATTTTCTAGAACTTTCTACATACATATTTTAAAGAATATCTTATAATGTTGTGGTATACTTGGCGACCTTATTTATTTTTCTCATCTCAAAGGCGCCCATCATTTTAGGCGCCCCTGTGCGGTGCACAATCTCACTAGCGGTACAATTCGGCCCTGGCAATGTGCCAAAAAAATTTAGTTAAATGTTCAAACTCCAAGAAATGTCAGTGGCACTTAACCACAAACATATTACTGGATTTTAATTTAGTCGAATAAAAGATTAATTTGTATTTTCAAGAATCATTTAGTGTCTTTCTTTCACTGCGTGAGGTCGTCATCAGCAACAAATATGCACGACTTCGGCACTGCCGAACCAGCACT
>JAGVSQ010003990.1:0-20331 GCA_022683975.1 Rhyacophila evoluta
GGAGAGAGAGAGCTAGAGACAGAGAAGCCTGGAGAGAAGTTGTGCAGTCGGCCATAGACCTGAATGGATCGTAGCGCCACATAATAATAATAATACTATATCAAAAGTATGTCATTCGTAAGAAGCTTTACAAATAAATCATTTAAAATATGTACTCGTGTATCAAAATAATTGCAAAAACATATTGTAAAATAATTAGTTTACACAACTGTAAAATTTTCAAAAATGTGCTTACCAAAGTTGCACTATAAGCCATCAAAATTCTCTATATGAATTATCATACTGATAATCTTTGGTAGAAAAAAAGCAATATCACGTATATTATAATATTAAAATAAGCCGATAACTAAATATTTCTCAAATTTCATTGATATTTTCAATTCATTATTTTCTTCTAAGCTAACGAATGAAATGTGATTATTATACCCACTTTTAAGCATTTGAGTTTAAAAAATGTCGTTTATGTCAGTCATTTAATTCGTAGCTCGCCGGTGTCTAATCCAGTAATGGTAAACCAAAAACTCAACCCAACTCAACTGTATAAAAACAAATTTGTTCCGCAAAAAAATGCAGTTGTAAAAAAAGTAGTAATGATCATTAGAACTACTTACTGGTATAAAATACAATAAATATCCTAAAGCATAATTATGCATTGTGTTATTCTTATCTCAAAAAATGTGTGTCTTTAATTTTAAATATTTACTTTTTCTTTAAAATATATTTTATGTTATGGTAATTTGTAGTTTAATATTAAAATTATATATTTTAAATAGAGACAGCAAACTCTTTCATGGAAGTTTGATTTTGTTACGAATAAATATACAAACTTGCAATAGCATTGTAATAGAATAGTAGAGTGCAAAATATGTGTGCTATTTTTAATATCAAATCAAATTTGATAATATGCGAATACATTTAAAAAAATATCAAAGCACAATTTTAAAGTTTATAGTGCGCATAAATATATGCACTGTAAATGTGAAGTGTATAATACATTATGAAATTCTCGGCTTATAAATTTAATAAAATATGATGTATTTGAAGGTAAATGCTTTTGATCAAACTAATAAATTTAGCCACTTAGAATTCAGTTTTTTTTTTGTGAAGATCTACGTACTAGAAATGTATTATGTGGATTTCCACAACGTGAAGGGAGATTGTTTTTCACGAAAATTGGTAGTTGACCAATTGTTTAACCCAAAACGCAGCAAGTCGTGTATATTTTTTTATCAAGTGGGATGTTGACAACACTGAACGCCACTGAAACCCACACGCATGTTACGCAGAATAATATATTTACGAAAGAGTTAATTTAAAATAAAATACACGTCGTTGAATATTTTTTTTCTAAAAAAATACATTTAAAAAAGACAAAGGTGTCGTATCGCTGTCCCGAAGTCTGACTCTTGCTAATCGCTTATTGCCTGCATAGAGTGGCGGATAATATAGAGTGGGGCAAGTCGACTGGGGAAGGGAGTCAGCCGAGTTAAGGGGACCGGGGGAGGGGGGTAGTGGCGGTTAAACCTTCTCAGGTGTGACGCCGGAAGGGGACTTTGCATTCGCCATAGCTACTGCTACCAATTGACAGGACTGCAACAGGTACGTACTATTAACATAATATTGATTATTACTCACCAAGACAATTATTAATTATCTGCCATATTTATAATAAAGTTATGAGAATTCCATTATAAAAAATACTTGTAAATGTTATACTTGCTTACTGTTAGACATATTTACAAGGAATATTTTTAACATTTACTTGGATTTTACACTTGTGTTATAGAAGGAGCCGCATAGTTTATGGACGTAATAAATTTTTAAAAAAATATTCTGATTTTTCACAAAAATAAGGAAGATTTCTTTCTGGATTACTATCACCCAAAATCATTCGATCCAGAAAGTAATAAATGAGAGTAGAATGTCTCATGCCACCGTTATTAACCATGTTTAATGAGAGCATTGGACTTCCTATGTTAGCAGAACGTTTTTTACGCAAGCATATTGTAAGCTAATCGGTTAGTATACTAATATTTCAATCCTGCGTTCAGTGGCGTAGCTACCAAGGAGCGGATGGAGCAGTTTGTTTCAGGCGCACAAAACAGAAGGGTAGAGGCAAGTAAAATTTAGAGTTAGCGTGAGAGCTAAAAGGCCTATTACACTACACAATCTCAAGGCACCCTTACCCTAACTAAGTGCGGTGTAATACGCCTTATGCACTTAAATCACATGCAAGAGACCACGCGCACTCTGTAGTAAAAACACTTAATATTGTGTACTGTAAAAGGCATTTAAAAAAGATAAATTATAAGAGGTGTTTTACTTATTACAGGGCGCTGAACATGTAGCTACGCCAGTGCCTGCATTTTTTCAACGCAGTTAATTTAACATACGGAATTTAAACATGTAGCATTTCGTACTAATATGCGCATATTTATCCATTGAGGGGGCAAATTATATAATTAAACACAAAAATACATACAAAAAGCGTAGAAATTTTCTAGGGATATTTGCGTAAATAAATACGTAATACAGCTCTTAACTGCCATTTATACTAGTAAGTAAATAATAAAGAAAATTACGACGAGCATTAGCAAAACTATTTTTAATAAAACAGCCCGACAGAATAAAAACACATATTCATAGAAAATTGGGTACTCATAATCAGTGCTCACTATCAACCTCGTATTCATCCAAAATCATCATTTTTATTCGTTCTGATCAATTCACTAATGTATGACTACCTTCCCAAATAATTTTAAATCTTTTATAAATATGAATAACTTACATATTTTTCTTTTGTTTACTCGTACATAGTAACTGGATTGCATATGAACATACCTGTAACAAAAAAAAATACAATTAAATCTAGTTGGTACAGTAGACTGAAATGATTTTCAAAAATATGAGATATTGACTAATAGCATTAATATTCAATGTCTAAAATAATATATGAAATGTTTATGTTAGTATAGCACCCTGATTGCACCCCTGGGGTGTCCCCTACACCTTGTTTTATCCACTTCCGGCGTTTGAACGAAATAAAAACGAAATACACCAATAATAAAAAAAAAACAATTGACTTGGCATACATAGACGCAACACAACAAAGTGAATAGGTCATGTTTCCAACCGATAGGGGTGCCAAGCTCGGTCTATATCAAATCCAGAAAGGTAAGCTGTATTAACTTTATCAGATCGTTTGATATACTCGTGAAACTCTGGGAACTTCTCGAAAGTATTTCAATAACAGCTGATCCGATGCAATTTATAACATAATAAAATTTTAATACCTTAAATAGAACAAAAGTAATATACATTGACCTTTTTCCAAATCCCCAAATTAATATAATTTAATAAGGCTAGAGAAAACAATTCTATATGATACTCCTCATGTGTTTCAGGTTATATCGACTATGGAAAGGAAGAGTAAATAACCCACTTGAAACAAATTTTACAAGAGACACAAAAAAAACGTTTATTTAATGATGCACAGCCTTAAAATGCATGAACTAGTGTTTTATTTACTCAACATGAAATTCATTTAACAAGTTGATGTAAAACCAATAAAATTGATGGAATTCCCTTTTCCAGGTCGCAAATTTTACAAGGCATCCTTTTTTAATCATCAAAGCTAAGTTTAGACGCAAATTTGACATTTTCAGCATAAATCCTTTTGATAGAACTTGCATTACGTTTATAGATTCTAATTGTCGAATAAAAACCATTCTGTGAGGGTATGCATGAGGAGAATGTAAAAATGAGGGTAACTTTTCTTTTCCTTTCCACTGTCGATATGTAAATCATTCGTCAATATACAAAATAATAATGGTTCCCTACGTAAATAAAATTAATTCAGTCGGTCCATAAGACAACGGATGTTCTTTTTTTTTAATTTTCAGCAAAATGCAAGATATTTGAATTTTATAAGTAGCAAACATTTTAAATTTATAAGAATTATATACAATTGACTATTTTTGATTTATAATTATTAAAAAATAAAATTTAACTATCATCATAATTCATCACACATATATTTAAAATATTGATGTCCTCTCCGTTGTCACATTCACATATCCATATGATCTTATGGCAGCCCTGTGGTCTTGCAATATTCATAAAATACCACCGGATGACTATGTATGCCCGTCGATTATCTCTCAAATAAGGTACGTGGTCAAACAACAGTATATTGAGAACAGAATAATTACCCCCAGGATATAAAACCGACTTCAATAACTCCCTGCCTAAAAACCTGTATAAAAATTGTCCTAAAAGCTAAGCTTATACGTAGGTTTAGATGAGGCAATATTAGGTCATGTTACGTTAAAATTTAGGTTTCGTTAAGTCAGACTATACTAAGTTAGGCAAAGCTAGATAATTGTATGTAGAACGCTTTTGTTTTCAAATTTGAAAATAATAACATGAATAAATAATTAGTGAAACAATTGAAGAAGATGTGAAACTGCAAATACTTGATGTATAATCTATGGAAATAATTAAATACATGTATTAAAGAAGTCTTATAGTATAATACAACACGTACCTCATACAATAATAATAATTGATAGACAATAATAATCATATTACTTACATATACTAAAATCATATTCCAACATATTGTTAGTCGTATTTATCTTAATCATTTTATTTATATGTTAACACTTGATGAAGAACGGGGTTATTAAAACTTATTTACAGACATACAAGATAATCATGTGTACTTAGAAATACGAAATCATAATTTACATACTACTATATTTGTATTTCATATAGAATATCTACTATGTTTAAGCAACTCACTATTTATTTGATGATTAGATTATAGTTTTCTCTTATATATTTTTAACATAACGATTACTTTATATGTTGATAAGAAGCATTTACTTATATTTACGTAAATACATAGTATTGTTAACAGTTATTGTAATATATATATTATATTACAAAATTTCAAAATATGTCTATTTATAATTATAAAAATTACACTCTTCTATTGATATTAAAATAAACGAAGTAATGAACTATATATGTAATTATATTCAATGTAGAATTTGTAAATTGTATATATCACTGTATACTATTTTTACTATCCGACTTTGCCTGGGATAGATTCAAATCCATGATTTATTCTTATAAATATTTTTTAGTCTCTTGTTGATCTATGATGATGTTGAAAGTTGAAATTTTTTTTTTAAGCCATGTTCGCTCCCAACATGGAGCATATGGATCTACACAGTGTGAAGATACCCACTACGAAAGAGGAGTATATGGATCTCCAAAGTGTGAAGACGTCTTGACAGATTATTTTTCACGAGAACTGTTTGTCAGGCAACTACTCAACCCAATGGGTGGTTGCCCAGTTGTCATGCAGGCTGTCCTGTATTTTTCGGATTTTCAAAATCCGGATGGGGATTCGAACCCGCATTCCCCGGATCGCTAGCCGCCCACGCTACTAACTACGCTACCGGGGTAGCAAAGTAAAACAGTTAATATAATATCCAAAATTTCTTAACGTTATTTTTTACCGTTTGGGAATTAAGTTCTTGTCAGATACACAATATATTTTCTGTTTTACAGTACATATTTATTGTATCTTTTAAATTTTTAGTTAAACCTTAAGATGACAAATAACTCCATATAATGCACTTTTAGATATTAATATATTTGTATTTCCACTCAAGTACCTCTATTAAAGTAAGTGCCTCATATATTTAATAGAAAACGGTGATACGTAACTAGTCAGGTTATTTGACTATTGCATATAAGACAACTACACACTTGAAAATGAGCACAAGATAATTAATTACAGATATAGACAGCTTAAAATTACAAAGAAATATGGTATTTTAAACTGAACTTACTTATTAACAATTTATTTTGATATATTTTAAATAATAAATATTTACTATAGATAATGTTGGGCGAAATAAAATAAAACCGTATCACAGGCAAATTAAATCATATTCTTTAATCCTGTAACTGAGTTTAACTGATTCTTTCTAGGAAGACCACGTGCATACTGCATAGTTGATCTCGTCAATAAATAACTTAGTATTGGATCCGAAATCTAATAAAGTCAATGAATAGTGCCAGTAATAAATAACTGCACAGTTAAGTTCCAATAACTACCTTAGACGGATTTCGGATTAGTCGTGATTAAACTTTATTGATGAGATTAACTATGCAGTGTGCACGTGGTGTTCTTAGAAATATTTCAGTTTATTTGTGACGAGTTTCTTCTAAAGGTTGAATTCCCAATTTAAAAGAACTAAAACCGTTAAAACGTCATCGATATTTGTGGATAGGTGGTACGTATTATGTACACATAGTATTCACGAACTTACTGTATGCCAACCATGATCTTGAAAAGCTGAACTTGTAATATGCAATAGAATTACACTATTAATTACACTACGGTATAAGTCCATCGATTGATTGAAGTTGATAACACTAATTGACAACAGAGGTTACCGTTTACTAATTAATACAAAGAAGCAGAAATGAATGCCTAATAGGGGTGGCTGACAACATACTCGTGAAAAATAATCTGTCAAGATAAGACGTGGTTTGGCGTGATCCACATGTCCCACCTTCGGAGAGAGCGTGATAAAAAAAATACGTTAGTTTAGCGAGCATGAATAAGTGATAGTACACACGTGTAACTAGGATACGTATTTTGATTCTGGTGATTCGACAGCTGTTTCAGTATATGCTCCATCAGACTATACCGAATATAAAAAAGGATTTTTTGTATTATTGCATGTAGCGATTATACATGGATAATATGAGTATAGTGATAACATTAATACGGGATTATTCAAAAGCATTGTTGATTTTTATACGCCCGTACTGAGAAAAACAATTATAATAAAAATGACAAATGTTTGAATTTTGTCATTTAATAAATTATTAAATTTAAATTAGTTTGACTGTCTTTAATATGTTTTTTTTCAACATGTAAGGTTATAGATTGTATATAAAATATGTTAGTATTGGCTTGTATTGTGGACGCTTCGCTTAGACAATATACGAGCACATGTACATATGTAATTACATTACACTGGAAATGCTTTATGGACATGAAAACATGGGAATACACCATTATTATAACGCATTTACTATAAATTATAGCACTTGAATAAAAAGTTATGAATAATTTTATATCATTAACATTTATTGTAGTCCTTCTGATATCTTAGCATTCGCGCTCTGTAGCACGAACGTTTGTAAAAAAAACCCTCCATTTTGCATATATTTTGCAACCAGCCACTTGCTCGTCTTTCTATATTAACTATGCAACTATTACACATTGCTTACTGACTTTTACATATCATTTAACACGGCGTTATCTGCTCTCTTGATATTTTATTAATATGATAAAATTAGTAACTAAATACTGACGTAAACTTTTCATTGATCAACTAAATAAGACATTATTTCGTCGTATTACTGACAAAAGACGTTAAAATTTAAATTGAGTTTTGAGATAATCGGGTCTTAATGTTTGAGTATCTGTGTTAAATACATTTTACGACAATTTCTAAAACATAATACATTATACCCTAAGAAAGTAATACGACAATTTGATCTATGTTGAGTAAACATAGCAATTTATTTATACATTATATGTGCAATACCGCGTATGAGCCAATAAGTTCAAAAAACGTTTTATATTGCTTTCGGATGAACGACATAAGCCGCATTATCGGTGCATTCAAATTTACCAATAGTGCTTACAATCAGTTAAAGTCGATACCGCGAATGAATCATATCCACTGAAGAAACAACCAAGATGGTTCTTTAGCGGTATTACACTTACGCCGACGACATAATATTGTAACATGGAATTTTTTACTTTTTTGATATACATTACGATAAATCTTTTATGTTTCACGAAATTTTTTACGTCCTTTAAAAAAATTAGTAAATAAAAATAATAATAAATGACTTTATTATTGTAAAATTACGTATATTATATTCGGTACTGAAATTCGTATTAATGTCTTACTGACGTTTGGCGACTCAAATGCAATTTCTTCATAATAAAACAAACTTGACCAAACTGCTTTCATAATATTGATTCCTTCCCATAGATAATTATAAAAGTAATATATCTACTTGAGATCTATTTGATCAATATTATAAAAATATCATAATGAATCACACATATTTAATAAAAATGCGAAAATCGGATTTGATTCTCTACGTCGTATGAATGAGAAGTATATTAGAATAATACGCCAATCAATCGATCCTTTCGATTACTCAGGCTGTATATATAAATCAACCCTCCGTATTTGCATTCAAGTGTCTATTATTTAGCGCTGATATGCATTTTAAGGGCGATTTTCTAATGCAAAGCTTTATCGGCAGCTTATAAATGAATCATACACGTGTATTTTAAACTTGTCTGTATGTGTTGGTCTAAAAAATATTTGCTAAATCAATAAATAAATCAATTAAATTAGAGAAATCTCCAAAGAAATCTTTTTCATAACATTTTCCTAATAAAAATATAACCAAATTAAAATAAGTATTTAACTATTTGAGTTTACGAATTTTTGATATGATAAATTATAAACGCACTACTTTTGGGTTAACAACAAACTAACAGAGATAGCCATTTCATCAATGCTTCATATTTGTGTATCTGTTAAACCACACCGGGAACTAATATTATAGAAATCAGTGTATTTAACGTATTTTTGTACTCATTTTGAATAGATTAACAGTAATATACATTGTGATGAGACTTAATCAAAATATTATTTTTAAGCACGTCTATTATGCAACGGACCATATGAATCTTCATAGTATAAAGAGATTGCGTTTCACAAAAATCGGTTGTTAATTGCTAAACCCAATAAGAATCATATTTCTGCGTTTCAAAAATCATAAAAATCTATCAGATGTTTTCTGGTAATACACATTTTGTTCTGTTTGCATATTTCTTTGACAATTAATTTGAACAATTTAACTTGAATTTACGAGTATATTGTAGCATACTTGTACGCTATATGGCATCCGTATGTGTAATAATATACATTTATTAACTTTACTGTTAAAAGTAAAAGTATATATTAATCTAAATAGCTGCCATGCAAAAATTCACATGTGTATGAAAAGCTTTTTGACTTCATAAGTATGGGAAAAGATTTTTTGAATGTAGCAACATCCACTTCAGTTAGCCCTCTTTTTTAAGTGGACGCTTTTAATCCTATGAGGACTTATTCAATAGTAATAAATCTGTATTTGAAATAATTCAAATATTATTTCTGCTCTTATACCTACACATAACAAATATATGTAAGTTCGTATTATTTTAACGATAACAATATAAAGAGGTATGTGCAGGCAAAAGGCATATTATTGTGATAATATAACGTACTTTTTAAACTAATTTTTTTATATAAAGTTCCGTTAAATACAATATGTCTTAAGGCAGACCTAATGGGAAGAGAAAGGTTGAAAGACGAAAACTAAAGTAATTAAATTTAGAAAGAAATACACAGACATGACTAGCGTTGGATTTTATATGCACAGCTTCAAATGATAGTCAGTTTATTGTAATAATATCAAGGAATAAGCAAATTTAAAAATTCAATTATGAATCTCTAAGTAATGTGGCTTGATAGATTTCTCGTCTCTAGTCTACGTTTTAAACGTTACCTCACGCTTAACTTCCATGATTATTAATTTCAAAATTTTAAAATATATTATATACATTTTTAGATTGTACGTAGCTAATTACGTATATAACATTTATCATCAGATTTCGATACTAGTGCAACAACCAAAATAGGTATTGATATTGATTAAACGGTTGAATTATACTTCAGCTATTGCAAAATAATATCTAGTATTGAAACGTTTTTGTTAAAACGCCAGCAACTATTTAAAGTGGATTGTTTTATACTTTTGACTATGAGGAATAAAATTTTTTGTGATGATATGATTTAGTAGTGTCCAAATCAGACGTGTTAATTAATTTTGATTGTTTTTTTAAGCCGTGTTGTACAAGATTATGTTACAATCGTTATGTTATATCGAAACCGTGTTCTAGAAATAACGTGTTATACGAGGTCCGAGTGTAGTGACAAACTTTCAAATAGAATTCATCAATTTGACATAACTGTTGATAATTACGTATAACATAAAATCACAATTACCTTTAGAGAACATCCGTGAATAAAATCATGTGAACACATCGAATTAACAGCTATAATATATAGCTACAAAAAAGTTCATATAAACTACACAATATAAAGAATGATCCGACGCGATGAATCAAGTCTAATCCAATTGGAAAAAAAGTTCCAGGGAATTTGTATTGTAAACTTTTAAAGTCATCAACGTTTGACAATTGGCATTTTCAACAATCGTTGGCATCTAAGAGTTGAAAAAATCCAAGTAACTCTTTGTCGGAGTACACACCACAAGAGTCTATTGAAAGCATATTTGATTTCCGCGAATTTCGGAGAAAGGTGTGAACACGTCCAGCCAGTATATAAGTATAATTACCAATCGCCGCCAAATCTCTGCTCGAAATGTGACTTGATATTTTTTTCTTCTTCACCTAACTGTTAACTCACATTATTTTGTATTATATAACCTAGGATTTATTGCAAGTATATTATTGACACAAAACACGTACGTGCGAAAAAATCCGTTTAATTAACTTGAAATCAATTTTATCTTAACAACCGTTCCTAGGCAACGATAAATTTGAACGTTTCTGTATTTTAATAAGTAAAATTTAACAAAATCATAAATTTATTATCGTTAATCAAAACATTTCGTATGTATCCTTTGTATATCTAAACAAATGCAAACAGCATAAATTCATAAAACAGAATACAATTAGCAAACAGCTAGAAAGAAAAACGGTTATACATTTGTAAATTATCATTTTAATTTCGTTGTATATTGGGCCCTAATATTTTAATTTATCATAAACAGAAATTTTGTATTCTTAGTTAATTAAGTTATTGTGTTTGTTATGATATAAAAAATCAGTGATTTTTCAGTATTTTAAATTATCCTAATTATACATATGAAGTCTAATGCAAGAAGTTTCCATATAAGATATTGGCCAGTTTGACTGGAATAGAAAATACGTTAAAACATTCATTCAATTAATATAACTCTAAAAAATGCATTATCATCTGCCTTAATCTCGTCAGTATATATATATATATGTCTTATAATATAACCAGACATTTATGAAATATATTACCAGCGAGAAATGATCATATAAACAATATATTTGAAATAGGTACTTCTAGTAATCTTCTTCTTTACCATGTTTACTCCAACGAGAGAGCATACAGATCCTTGTAAAATGTACGTAAATTCTTTTCGATTTTCACGTAAATTTATTGATAAGCAATTGTTCAACCTACTATGCCTACAGTCTTGCATTTTTGGTTTTTATTAATTGTTATTAGTAGATGTGGAAATTGAACCCGCAATTTCCGAATTCAAAGCACGTAAGCTAACCTCTCAGCTAGCGGTGAGACAAAAGGTAATATACCACATTTGTATGGTTTTGTTTATTTATTATATATTGACAATATTTTTGTATGATGAATGTTAATTTAAATATAAAAAAATGCGCATCTTTCCTTTTTAATCCAAAGGTCCTTTAATATCATGTTGTAATAATTATATATAAAGTAGTTAATGTTAATAATACTAGCCCCGCATGCCACCTGACGTAATATGGCAGACCACAATAAAATAAAATTGAAAAGCGCTCGACAACAATAATTATAACGTGCTTTTAAGTTCCAAGAAGCTAGCACCTCCGGTTAAGAATATCAATTAATTGTAATTTTGCTGCGACAGCGATTATTCAAAGAGCTTCAAACATGGTTGTTTTTTCTTTGCGTGGGATATTTATTTACTCATAATATAAACTTCAAATAGTTCGTATAAATATTCATTCGATTTCATATAACTTTGATTTGATGATATTACAATTCAAAAAGTAATTTCATTACTACAAAGCTTCGTCTAAAGCAATTACATTATAAATATAACATATCTTTAACCACCTTTTCACAAAAATACAAGTTTAAATGTAGAGCTTTCACATGATTTCGTTCATATTTCAGTATGTATTATATTTTTGAACCCACTAAGTACTAATCATTACCGTATTTTAAGCTTGGAAACAAATGTCTGTCCCGAATACTGGAGTTGAGAGGGTTTGACTTTGTGTTTTGATCATCAATTATGTATAATTGAGTATTATACGTGCTGCGGATGTCTCTGGAAAGCCTAAATCTTACTTGACTTTTTTTTACCCATGATATTTCAGCGTTTTTAATGACGGTACTCGGGTACTCTTCACAGGAAATATTGAAGTAGTTAAATGACTTGCGGGTAACAGAAAACTGAACGTTCCACTTACGGATATAAAGAAAGAAGAACACATGTATTTCTTATAGAGCCACCATTAAAGAATATAATCGAGGGGGGTATTTCCAAAATGAACTTATTCCAATATGCCAAAATATGAAGAAGAAGATTTTTATAAAGCATTTTTTTATATAAACCAACCATTAAACATGCAAACCAATAGAAAAAAATCAATTTCAAAAATATTGAAATCAAAAATAAACATTAAAAAACGAGTTGTGGCTATTTTATACAAAAAATACGTGTTAAGAATGGCCATTTAAATATTCACATTGTGGAATAAGTCAACTTTGGAAATACTCCCCTCAATTATTGATGCTTTTTTAAAATACTTCAGAAAGCAAGCCGATATTTGATATAGGGTAGATGAAAGATTATATTAATTGTGAAGAGTTTTATTTTTTTTGATCATAATTTATCAATTACTTATTTTAGATATGCAGCAAAAGAATTATTGCACAATTTTACAAATTTTATATAATAAATGATATCTTTATTTCATCTCTTTCATTCACCGTTGTATATTTCATATTTTGAGATGTATACTGTACTGTAGAACAAAACAAAATCTCAAAACCTTTAAGAGTATTCACTGTATACTTGTAAATGACGCCGCATTTGACTTATAATCCAGAGGCATATTCATCTGAAAATTGTTGAGCGGGGACAGGCGTCTTTATTGCAAGGCTTAGCCTGCCGTGGAGCCTTCGCTTTCCCGGGCTTATCTCACGAGCTCTGATCCTCGCCTCTTGTTTGGCTGACAGCTTTAACACACTTCACATTCAGGAGTTGTATTGAAAAATGACATGTGCGAATTCTAAAAGAGCTTTTGACCAATTTTTTTCAAGTATAATACAAATATTTTTTGGAATAATTGAATTTTAAATAATGTAAAAAACACACATAAATGGAACTTAGAAAATGTCTGAAGAATAACTACGAAAACAATATAATGAATATTTTTCATAAAATAACGGTACAGACAAATATACATTTTATAAAAAATAGTTTCTTTTAACAATTATTTTTAGACCGTAGAAAGGAATCAAATATAAAACCAAACTCTGTAATCATGATCATAATATATTATGTTTAATATTATATTATTAAAATTTTAATAAATGATTATTTTTATGCCGGAAATATGTCAAGCGAAATGAGAGTACAGTGACTTTTAATGCGGATTTATCATAAATTTACTATAATTTTATGAGTTTCTTTAATTTTAATCTACGGTACAATATGTTTTGATAGTAAAACTTTAGCTTTGATAATGAGAGTACCTAATGTGTGTATTTAAATATAATTCTAAGACTTCCATTTACCATTATTCACGTGATCACTTTTGTAAAAACATTTAAAACACATTAAACATCCTTCTATTTGAACGGCAATCTAATAACGTTGTCAAAAAAATTGCTAAGACAACTTATCACGCCCTTATCGAAACACTTATGCATTATCATATTTGTAGATATAATTGAGAAAAATATGACAGAAATTCAATTATTCAACTAGTAAAAATATGCATCGAAGTAAATGAATTCGCCACGTGCCATTTAGCCAATCATATATTCAGTTATCTCGCGAGAAGGTAGTTGTATTACCTTTGTACTGGATTTAGGCTCCACTCAAAGGGCCGGAGGTAAGCGCAAAGCCGAAAACGGCTACTCTGACTATTGTAGAAACGCCGAGTCGCGATTAAATTCTATTTACTCTGTATATGGTCAAATTCTCGAGTATACATTAGATTTAACGTATAAAATTACATGACAAGATTTTAATACATTCAGAAATTAATATAATAATTAACAAAGCTAATCACTGATTCCCTATTTAAAAGCTCTTAGATTTAAGCTTTATTCATTTTAACATAAGATAATTTAATTGCGCTTCTTTACGAGTCTTTAAGCGCTGATACTATAATGCTCATTTTAAATCGTAAGAATGTTCAAAATCTGAATTTGGGCTTGAATTACCAATAAAAAAGCTTTTTCAAATGCTTCAAACGTACAATACGTACACGTAAGTAAAAATGCTTGTAAACTGTATAAAAATTAAATACCAAAGCTATATATAAGTTACCGTGTCAAATATCAGTCGGTATATTAGAATATATAACATGTAAAATGAAAGGAAAAAGCTTTTTAAAATAATAAGATTTTTGACAGAAAATTAAATAGAGTATCATTTATATGAAGTACGTAGTGTATGTATTCACACAGTTATCATGTTACTTTATATCGGCACACTAATTTCAAGGTGTAAAACGAATGTGTATAATATTCAGCTATACAGTATATATCTATAAGCACACAAATTTAAATGGATTATCAATAACAAAAGATATTAACTTTATATAATACAAATAATGATAATGGTGAATTTGTGATCGCTTTTTCAAAATGGATTGTAAAGTTTATCTATAAATAATTTAATAATGTATGGCTTTGTGAAATTATACTGTGACATGTTGTTTATAGAAGATGATTTTATGCAAGCAAAAATAGTTGAGTAAATGTGTTATTTATTTGGTTACCTATTTTGCATGTAATTTCTTTACACAGTTATAGTAAAGGCGTGTTGATATTTTGCGTGATAATGGTTAAAATAAAATAAGGCGAAATGTATTTTGCGGGGTTTGTAATAAAATATATATAAAAAAAATCTCAAAACAATTTGACCAAATTTTTCAATCACCACTGAAAGTTCCACAAAAACGTGAAACAAAAACCGAAATTTAAGTAAATACAAATTTATTGCCGCGATACCGTTTTAATTTTGCATCAAAAGAGAGCGATTCCGGTTTTGTGTGGCGTCATTACAAAATCGTCATAAAACTAAATTGTCAATCATCGATCGACATTACCGCAATGGGCCATCCATCGGTTTTCGGAAGCTATCCAACAAATCGATCGCACATACACAACCGGTTTTTTTGTTGAACTTACCAAATCACTAGCCTCTGGTTCGTACCATAGACTAATTCGAATAATTTCGATAAACTGCAAACTGACCGATGCAATACAAACTCATATTCACACGATTATTTATATAATTTTAATCGGATCAAAAACATTTTTCTTGTTAGAATATCATTATTTACAGTTATAAATCTTATCAATACTATTTTTCCATAGCACATTTTTTCTCGTGTCATATCATATTCGTTCCAAAAGTGGAGCATATCAATCTCAACAGTGTATATACGAATACTCTAGAAGTGGAGTATATGGGTTTCTGCACTGTCAAGAATTATGTAAACAGATTTTTTTCCTGAGAGTTGTTGTTATTTTTAGTAATATTGTAATTTTCAAGGCATACGAACTCAAATACTTTTTAAAATAATATGAATATACTAAAATGGCTACAAATAAAAGATTTGAATTCGCACCTTTCGTTGTCAGTTTATTTTAATTTTTGGTATATTATTTAACAACCAATACTCAAAAAAATAAATATTGATGACAAGTCTTTGTATTATGAAAGTCCATATATTCTACATTTAGACGAACCATTTTAAAAATATATGACGGTACATACTCATAGTTTATTATTAATTATAAAATCTCACTATTTCTACATGGTGTCACTTTGCAAAAATGCTAAGACAAAAATAAATAATAAAAAAACATTTTTGCTAAAAAATATAAAAATAGTTATAAGCTAATTTTGTCGAAGTATCTGTAAATTTTATTCATGTAAATTGAGCGTTAACGACTTTTACTAGAAATTATCATATTTTTCGTTTAAATTCTTGTAAGATCCTTCTTTGTATGACCGCTCAATTGCTACAACCTGCAATATCTCGAATCCTCGCCGACATCGCGAACAACTGCCGAATAATCGAGGTGCGCTGGTAAATCGTGAAAGTAATTTGAAGCGTGTTCAACGTTAGTCGGTAGCCGGTTCGACTCCACGTTTGACCGCGCGACGAGGGGCCGGCGGGGGCTACCCCGGGGGCCAGAGGGCCAGTTTTTGGTGGCCCATGAATTTGGAATCCGCAAAAGGGAGTAACCTGCACGCCCCACCAGGGATGCTCATTTGGAAATATTTTTGAATTATAAAAACGTATCATTGAAATTCTTACCGGTTATTGATTATATTATAATAAAAACTACTCTATGACTTAGTATGTATGGCATGGTTTCTTTAAATCTAAATCATTTACTTCTAAATGCTGTTGGGAATTCTGCGATAAAAATATCATTTGACAGTTTAGTGAAATTAAATAATAATTAATATATCGAGTGGGTTATGACAATGGTGTAGAAAATATTCACTGACAAAATTAACAATCCTGTAAAACTAAGATTAGTATAAATTTCAATTCAATTCAGTCAGATAACCTCATTAACTAACTGCTTACGATTAGAAGTATATTTAGATAAAATCATAATTTCAAACCATATTTAAACGAATAAATTATACTAAAGATGGAACTATATGGCAAGGTGTTATGTAAACTATAATGAATGATCGTCTTAGTATCTAATGGATTCGTCATATTAGTGCGGCTGTGAAACTACATCGGTTGCGGTGATAAAAGATTCTGAAATACAAATTCTTAAAAAAAAAAAACGTGTTTTATTTGTTTTTAAATAAAGAGCAGTCAAATTTAAGACATAGACAGTGGACTTCTATGATATTTCTGTTCAATATCATAAATTACTTCTCGATATCAATGATCCGGGATACATATGATTACGTTAGAGTGAGACCTTACTTTATCTTGAGTAGGCACATTTAGTGATCCTCAATGAATATAAAAATATATTTAAAAATTAAACATACCCTAATAGTTTTCATATAGTATCTAATAATTATATATTACCTAACATATAATAAACATGCATCATAATATTTATTATTAGATGTTATGTATTGTGTATTGATGATAAAACTTTAATTTATTTCTTTATTGCATGTACACTCCGAACTCTGTAAAGATGTCTGGCTGGATGTCCAGTGGGTTAAGCAATTGGTTGGAAAGGAAAATGAAGAAAATAACTATGTGGTATTAATTACGTGAAATTACTGTTAAAAGTATTGTTATACTTTGATTATAATAAAGAATATACATTTTGTAATATTGCAAAATACGCGAAAAACGTTTTTAAAAGCTTTCGTATGCTTTAATGCATAAATTAATAAAACCGCCTACAAATAAAAAAAGCTTCCGTCAATCCAGCAGACGTCCAAAACCAACACAAAGCGTATTATTAACGCTCCCAACACTAACGACAGTTGCGTTGCACTTTAAAAGCTCTGATCCATCAATTTGTTGTCCCAAACATACCCCCCTCCCCGCTGCCATTTTTATTCCTGTTGTAGCCGCATTAAGTACCCCGCTAAGCCTTGCGCACCACCCTTCCCCTGCCCGGTGGCAGTTTCTTACCCCGCCGAATTTATCCCGAGACATTTCATAAGATTGCATTTACGCATCATATTGCGAATGCATGCTTCTGTGGGACGAACTGGAACCTCAAATATTCACTATTTTATAAAAAAAACCATTTTTAAAATAAAAAAGCTCCGTAAAATTATATACTGAATATTAAATTTCATAAAAAGTCTTTGCCTCCCCGTTGGCTTATAGATTAACGTACGCACTTCGCAGCTGGCAAGTGAGGGCTTAATTCTCACATCTGCTGGATTATTAAGTATCCGAAAATACGGGACTTGATGCCTATTGTGCTGAGCAATTATCTGACAACGAATTATTCCTAAAAATACTCTATGAAAATGCACTGTGTAGATCTATATACTTCTTCTTCACACTGTCTAGATTCACTTTCGGAGCGAACTTGGTAAAATAAAAACTCAAACTCTAAACGCACTTAAAATTAAGTTTTTTTTAAATTTATCAGCATTCTCAATATGTAATATATTGTTTGATCACTCTACAGTTGTCTGAATGTTAAAATAACATAGATGTTTTCATTATTATTTGAAATAGATATCGTGTAAAAATAGATGAGAATTCTTTTAATATGTATAGTGTTAAGAATTAAGCTGTCTGTTTCTATCATTTCCGATAAATTTTTTCTCTATGTTTCACTTGTAATAGTTAGATTTGTCTATTTTTTTATTATATATTGTTGAGTCTAATCCATATCTGATCTTGGAGAGTTTGATTTGCTCGTTACCCGCCGAGGGCTACCGAAATTCTTCAAGCCGCTTGCGAGACAAACGCGCACGATGTACCACAATCTACTGGTCTCGCTTTATCCGCAAAAAATTATCTCTAATTAATTACTTGCAGCTCTCCCCGCTAACACATAATAATAGAGTTTATCCACAACTCACCTGATATCACAAAGTGCGTATTACCAAAAGGATGATTAATTATTTTGCATTATTCCATAATAAACAGAATCTTATTTTTTATAAAAAATATCAAAAGAGACAAACATGTTTTGACATATTCAATCTGATATTGATTGGTTTTAATAAATCCCCACTATTTTTACATACGCTATGTTTTCCTAAACTTCCCAATAGCTACATATTTTGTATTGGCTTAGATCTATTCACGTGATATTTAATACGGAAATCCTTTTATTATATTTTTCATTCCTTTGACACGGCTTAAAAATTACTCAAATCTCTCATCATATCGATGTTATTGAATTGAAGTTAAACTCGACGCAAATTGCTTTGAGTGATATGCCCAGGCACTGGCTTGCTGTAATCAAATGGCAAGCCAGTGCGTAATTAAGTATTTCGTAGAAAAAAATACCCGGAAACTTAAAATATCAACAAAATGTTAGATTTCGAAAATGATGCCATGGATTATTACAATGTATATCAATATAATATTGGAGTTATCAATTTTCTACCATTAATTGAATATGATTTTGAAAACATCCAAAAATTGAGGATTGAATTTCATACATGGGCATGCGATAAATTACAGGATACTAAGCAAATCCTTTAGTAATGCCTCTTTGTGCATACATATGACGGTTGATAGAGAGCTTTTCAAGTTTGTTCGATAAATATCGGCTAAAGTTTTGTAGTTTATATAAAAGCGACGTCTCACAAAAAGTAGGATGCATTATTTTACTCGTTAGAGGGCTTGGCACCGAAGGCATTGAATTTGTATGTCAAAAATTGTTTTATTGGGCTGTAGTAATTAAAATAGGGTTAAATTTAGTCATTTAATAAATACACTTTCAATACTGCGGAAAGCTGTGGACTGGAGCTTAAAAGTTTCATTGTTACATGAAACAAAAAAGCTTTCGAATTCTCATCAAAATCCGTCAAGCACCCGTTCCAAAATTTGAAACAGTATGTACCTATTGCAAAGTGGTCCAGTAATTTATGTCGATTTTTCGGCGGGCCGCAGAGCACCGGCTGGGCCTCGACGCATATCGTGGGTCGCCGACCGCAGCCCGTCACTCTGCGACCTGCGAAGCCTCCGCGTATCAACGCTGGACGTCCAATGATCTGTCAACAGTTGTGTCGAACTAACAAGCGGTACTACAGAGCCGGCAGTTATAATACTTCAGTTTCCAGATAATCGGTTGATATACGTTTTTCCCAAATTCAATTTTATTTTTTTCATAATCATTCTGTTAGGTATTTATTATATTATGTTCAAAGCGTTCGTCGATTTTTTCAAGTTTACCAAACTACAATACACCAACAATTCTACGCTAGTTAGTGACAAACTATAATTATAAATGTTTTTGTTTCACTTCCGTAGAATATTACTTCAATAGTAAATTAAATCGTCTCCCCGGTAGCGTTGTTGGTAGCGTGCGTGCCTAGCGATCCGGGGAGTGCGGGTTCGAATCCCCATCTGTATCGGATTTTTTAAAAATCCAAAAATGCAGGACTGGTTTCCTATAAGGTTGAGTAATTGTCTGACAAACAATTCTCGTAAAAAATAATCTGTCA